>CAUYQG010054220.1:0-36013 GCA_963574415.1 Tarsius wallacei | reverse complement strand
ACGCCCGGCTAATTTTTTTGATTTATTGTAGAGATGAGGTTTCGCCTGCCCAGGCGGGTCTCAAACCCGCGGGCTCAGGCAATCCACTCACCTCAGCCTCCCAAGGCGCGGGATTACAGGCTGAGCCACCGAGCCCGGCTTGTTTCTTCTTTTTTAAATTTTTTGATTCCAATTTTTTAACAATTTATTTTTTCTTAAGTTGCTTTAATTCATTCAAGACTCCTTGTATCTTATGTGAAATCAAGTGAATTGTAATTAAAGCAGAAAACTATTGCAATGGACACTTTTATTTATTCTGTCATAAGAGAACATGTGACTACAATCTCTTTCACAGAAAAATGCAAATAATTATTATGAAAATAATGTTTTTTGTGTCAATGCTATTTGAGGGGCATGGGGTAATATGTAGAATTCAAATATTAGTCTTGAAAATACTCTGCTAATGCAAATAGGAGACTTCAGAAATAGACACTTTGAACACTATTTCTACCGAAAGAAAGAACAGTCTTTTCTTGCAAAATTTCATAGTCCAATCTCCTTTCATAGTCCAATCTGTCTATAATACAGAGAAAAAAATGTAACACTGGTGACAGAAGCAGTATGCCTTGAACTGTGAAACTTACAGTTCACTCATTAATATTTCTCTTTTTTTTAGATTAGAAAATATAGTTTATTTAGAAATAAATTAGGGAGAGAGAGAGAGAAAGAGAAGATTCACTTCCCCAAGGCAGGGGAGAGGGCCATAGCTTAAGAAAACTTAGCCTGGCCATAGCTCAAAGAGCACGTGGCCACACCATAGCTCAGCAAAGTAATGGCCCATTAATATTTCTTCAGGGGTCTCAGTGTGTGTCAACTTTCAATACAATATCTGAGTGCCTAATTGCTCCTCATGCCCAGCATCAGGCCACTGGGATAACTATTGGAATCCCACAATGCCTGCATATGAACTATTTTCAGACATTGAATGTCACCATTTAATTTTAAAAAATGCTTAATTACATGATAATAAGTAGTATTCATAAACCTTAGAGCACAATGATGAAGAAATATTGATCCGGGTGATTTTGACTACAAATATCTGCTGCTTATATGATGAATCCTGATTGTCTCCCTTAATTTGGATTGAAGCCACTTTTAGACAAATTTTAACTTCTATTCATTAATAGATTTAATTCAACTCTGCTAAGTAACTCAGTAGAATTTAATTTTTAACCTCAACCAAATGATTCTGAATCTTACCAGGAAAAATAAACAGACCAGACTAGCAAAAAGAATTTTAATATAGAAGAGAGGACATTAGCCATCTTAGAACTAATTTTAATAGTATGAAAATGAAATAAAATTAGAGGACAGAGTAATAAAACAGAACTGGTGGCCAGGAAATAAGACCTATTATATATCAGCTTATTACATGATGAAAGAGAAAGCACAAATCAAAGAGGAAGGAAACTTATATTAAACAGTATTGAGACAATTGGTTAACTACTTGGAAAATTGATACAGTTACAGTCATAATTTTAACAAACACCAAAATACTCTAAATGCATAAAAATTAAATTATTTGGGGTTGATTAATTTTAATTCAAATAATGGGAGACATTAAAAATCAGAAGGTAGACTTTATAAAAATTTAAAACTTGCATATGTAAAATAGTAGCAAAAACCCACAGAATAGAAAAATGAGAATATATTTATTGTTTTATGGCATACAGTTATATTTTATTAAATAAAGAATATGTGCATAGCAAGAAGATGCAAATAGTGTGACTTTAATTAAAAAGTGAACAAAGGGACAGGGCATGATGTCTCGTGCCTGTAATCCTAACACTTTAGGAGGCCGAGGCTGGAGAATGCTTGAATCCAAGAGTTCAAGAGCAGTTTAGGCAAAATAGCAAGACCTCATTTTTCTCTCTATTTATATATTTATTTATATAAGTATTATATATTTTTATTTTTATATCTACATATCTATATCTATATCTTCTTTTTCTGTTTGGATAACTCTGATTTCCTTCTCTTGTCTAATTGCTATTGCTAGAACTGCCAACACAATGTTGAAAAGGAGGAATGAGAGTGGGCAGCCTTCTCTTGTTCTGGTTCTCAGGAGACATGCCTCCAGTTTTTTTCCATTTCTCAATCTGCTGGCTGTGGGTTCATCATAGATGGCACTGTTTTGAAGTATTTTCCTTCTACACCTAGGTGTTCAAGGGTTTTTACCAAGAAATGATGCTGAATTTTATCAAAGGCTTTTTCAGCATCTAATAATATAATTATTTGGTTCTTGTTTTTAAATATATTGATGCATTTAATTACATTTATGGTCTTGTGGATGTTGAACCAGCCCTGCATCCTGGAGATGAAGTCTACTTGGTCATGGTGGATTAATTTGGAGATATGTTTTTGGGTCTCATATGCTATAATCTTGTTGAGAATTTTTGCACCTATATTCATTAGGGATACTGGCCTATAGTTCTCTTTTTTTGTTGGATCTTTACCCAGTTTGAGTATCAGTGAGATGTTAGCTTCGTACAATGATTTGGGGAGAATTTCATCTTTCTCAATTGCCTGGAATACTTTCAATAGGATTGATACCACCTCCTTGTATGTTTTATAGAATTCCACTGGAAAGTCATCTGGTCCAAGGCTTTATATTGTAGATAGTTTTCTTATGATGGAGTCAATTTCCTGGGTTGTTATTGGTCTGTTTAGTTTCTCAATGTCTTCTTGTTCAACCTTGGGAGGTTGTGTGATGTCAGAAAGTCCTCCATTTCATTTAGGTTATCAAGTTTGTTTCCCTTCAGGTATACATAGTAGTCTCTGATAATCTTTTGTATTTCATCAGAGTCAGTTGTAATTTAATCTTTTGCATTTCTGATTGTGTTTATTTGGATTTTTTCTCTCTTTTTATTGGTTAGTCTGACTAAGGCTCCATCGATCTTGTTTATTCTTTCAAAAAACCAGCTTTTTGTATTGTTAATTTGTTTATTCTGTGGTTGTTGGCTGAAGTGTTGTGTGGTATCAATTAAGTCCTTTTGGTCAAGTGTCAAGTTGAGGTTCTAGATCTCTTTGTTGATTTTTTGCCTCAGTGATCTATCTAGGGTTTTTAGTGGGGCATTTAGGTCCCCAGCTATAATAATGTTAGAGTCAATATCTTTTTTTAGTTTACTTAGTAGTTGCTTTGTAAGTGCTGTGTTCCTGTGTTGGGTGCATATATGTTTAGGATGGATATTTCTTATTGATGGATTGAACCTTTATCATTATTTAATGTCCCTCCATATCTTTTAAAATTTTTGATAACTTAAAGGTTGTTTTGTCTGATATTAAGATAATGACTCCTGCCTTCTTTTGTGATCTATACTCCTGGAAATATGTTTTCTAGACTCTAACTTTGAGTATGTGTGTGTCCCTTGTAGTGAGATGAGTTTCCTGAATGCATCAAGTTATTGGGTCATGGTTTTTTATCCAATTTGCAATTCTGTGTCTTTTCAGTGGTTCATTTAGTCCATTCATGTTCAGGCTGATTATTGAAATGTGATTGTTTATTGCTGTCATGAGGTCCTTTTAAAGTTTTTTGTTTGTTTGTTTGTTTTCTTTCAACTTTTAATTTGGTGTATATATGTTTTTGTTTTTTTTTTTTTTGAGTTCGAGTCTCACTCTATTTCCCAAATTGGAGTGCAGTGGCCATTCCCAGCCACCGCAGCCTTGACCTGCTGGGCTCCGGTGATCCTTCCGCCTCAGCCTTCCAAGTAGCTGGAACTACAGGTGCACGCTACTATGCCCGGCTAATTTTTTGATTTATTGTAGAGATGAGGTCTCACCAAGTTGCCCAGGCGCGTCTCGAACCCGCAGACTCAGGCAATCCACTCACCTCAGTCTCCCAAGGTGCGGGATTACAGGTTGAGTCACCGAGCTCGGCTTATATGTGTTTTTAAGTTTGTAGTTGTGATGTATTCTCTGTTGGTTCTGTGTTCTCCTGTTCTCTTGGGAAGTTTGTGGTCATTTTTTTTTTTCTTCTTCAGTGCTTAATACCTTTTCAAGTGTCTCCTGTAGAGCTGATCTGGAAACTGCATAATCTCTTATAATTTGGATGTCTGGGAAGAATTTTAATTCTCCATTGTTGATGAAGCTGATCTTGACTGGCTAAGAAATTCGTGGTTGAAATTAGCAATCTTTGAGGACTTTGAATATTGAATTCCATTCCCTTCTGGCTTGTAGTATTTCTGCGGATAGGTCTTCTGCTATTTTGATTGGTCTTCCCTGGTAGGTAGTCTTACCTTTCTCTCTTGCTGCCTTTAGGATTTTTTCTTTTGTACCTATTTTGTGTAGGCAAATGCTATGTGTCTAGGGGTTGGTCTTCTCTTTTGATGTTTTACGGGGGTTCTTTATATCACTTGTGTTTGGATAGGCTTGTCTCTGGTGATACCATCCAGATTTGTTTAAGTACACTCTATGGTGTTGGCTTAACAAAAATTCACCTAAAAACACATTTCTCAGAATGTATCCCCATAATTAAGCATGCATGACTATATTTAAAAATCATTCTAAAGGGAAAAATACTTGAAGGAATTAAACACATCATTATCAGCAGTTCTCACTGAATAATTGTACTACAGGCAGACTCATTTTTTTAAAAATTACCTTTATCTTTTAATGAATACAGTAATAAAAATTTCATCATAAAAATAATGAGATATATGTACTCTACAGCATTTTTACATTACCTCTGAGTATTTTTTAAAGCAATAATGTATTTTTCAGCAAGTCACATTTAGTTGCTTCTAAAATGTTTGCTATTCAATTATGAATATCAATGAATTTATTTCATACAAAACATGTCTTTAATACTTTGAAATGTATCAAGTTATCCTGCACACATTAGTATAAAGAAGATATAACACAGCAATCGGTGGCACCAATTAGTGTCATTTATAAGCTATCTTGTCTGTCACCCTAGCATCCTTGGGGAAATAGCTACAGAATTTTGCTTCTTTTTACATTCTGGAATTAATGAAATTCATTGTTATTTGAATTTGAATCCAGTCATTATATTAACATAAAGGTTAAATGAGGGTTGTACAAATTAAGACTTATAATAGATTATAGTGTATCCCAAAATTCCTTTTACCACTAACTTTTCAATTTGTGACATTGAAAAGTATTATCTATGAGGTTACCTTTATGAGTACCTGTAAAAGTTTAGAAATGTGCCAAGTCTTATGGGAAGTATAATTTAACATTTTTGAATGTTGGCTTTTAAATAAAATTTTTATAAAATGCATTTTGATTGTGTTTATACAGGTTTCTGTAGAAGATTCTCAACTGAATCATTGCTAGTTTGGAGGAAAAATGAACAAAATCGCTTTTCTGAAAGATGGAAAGATACCATCTTTTACAATTTTTATTTTTTTGAGTTAGGGTTTCACTCTGTCACCCATACTGGAGTGCAGTGGCATGCTCATGGCTCAACCTCAGGTGATCCTTAAGCCTCAGCCTCTCAAGTAGCTGGGACTACAGGTGTGTGTTACCACACCTGGCTAATTTTTACTTTTTTTTTTTTGTAGAGACTAGATCTCCCTTGTTACCCAGGCTGGTCTCCAACTCCTGAACTCAAGCAATCCTCCCACCTTGACCTTTCAAAGTGCTGGGATAACAGGCATGAGACACTGTGTCCAGTCTCACAAGGCCTTTGGTAACATTTTTTAAAAATAGAAGCAATTATAGCCATTTACTTTGAATTATGATAAGGCAATTTGTGTACTCTCCATTTAATTTGCTTTTTTGAAATATTATTTTAATTTTATTTTTTACTTTTGAAGAAATAAGAGATAAATTAATGAATACTGTGGATATATGCACACTTAGATTGGGAGGAGAGTAATTTGTTCATGTCTAAAAATTGTTTACTTTAAACTAAACAATATAAGAACATCTTTTGTATAACCAACACTGTACTCTTTCAAAAGGCCTCAAAAAGTTTCTTTTTATGCATGCCAGTGAACAAGCCTTTTGAACAAGATTTTCTTACTGTTTCCCTTACATTTGAACTGTTGATGTTTTTTATTTTCTAAAATTCTCTTTTTCCAATTTATTTGGACACTACTATTCTTTGGATGTTTTTCTGCCTCCCTTACATCGTTTAGCTGAGATTCAGCTCACTCATAGTCAAACAAGGAGTAAGCCAGAAGTTAGTTTCATAAAACTCATACACAAGTATGTCAGAATCAGTAGAAGTAACATAATGTGAAGTCAGGACCACAGAGATGGCATATATTAAAATTACCTAACTCTAACCTTCCTGACTCACCTAAAGTGGGGAGCAAGGCAGGGAAACAAAAGGTGAGAAACATTGTTGAAGGCCTCAGACCAAAGGGAACCAATTAAAAGAGTGAGGTTTAATAACAAAATTATAGAATATTTTCTTCTACAACACTCTTTAACTTTTCTGAGGAGTGCTCAGAGGGAAGTTTATAGTTGTAAATGCCTATATTTAGTTATTTTTCATGTTAAATTAATAACCTAACTTTACTCCTGAAAAAAGTAGATAAAGAACAAACTAAATCCAAAGCTAGCAGAAGATAAAGATCAGAGTGGAAATAAATAACATAAAGAATAGAAAACAATAGAAACAATAAAATCAAATGTAAGTTATTTTTAAAGATAAACAAAATTGACAAACATTTAGCAAGACTGACTACAGATCAGGAGGGAAGACACAAATAACTAAAGTCAGATGTGAGAGTGGAAATATTACTACTAATTTAACAAAAATAAAAAAGGATTTTAAGAGGATATCATAAACAATTGTATGCTAAAAAATTGGAAAATTTCAATAAAATGGAAAAATTCCTAAAGACATACAAATTACCAAAACAAACTCAAGGGTAAACAGAAAATTTGAACAGACTTTTAAAGAGTAAAGAGGATGAGTTATTAATCAAGAATCTTCCTACAAAGAAATAAGTCTGATTATTTTACTGATGAATTATACTAGAGATTTTAAGAAAGACTTAAAACAAAGTTTTTCAAATTCTTCCAACAAATAAAAAAGGAGGAATTATTTCCTAATGTACTCTATAAGATCAGTGCTGGCTGGGTGTAGCAGCTAAAACTTGTAATCACAGGATTTTGGGAGGTTGGGGAGGGAGAATCGCTTGAAACTATGTGTTTCAGACCAGCCTGACCCTTGTTGAAACAAAAAATTACTAAGCCAAGCGTGGTGGTGCACACCTGTATTCCCAGCTACCTGGAAGACTGAGGTAGAAGGATCCCTTGAGCCCAGGATATTGAGACTGTATTGAGCCATAACTGTATCACTGCACTGCAGCCTGGGTGACAGAGTGAGACTCTGACTCAAAAATAGACAGGCAAATACATAAATAAATAAATAAATCTATATTACTTTGATATCAAAGTCAGACAAAGACACTACAAGAAAACTATAGAGTAATATGAGAATAGAAGCAATAATCTTCCATATAATACTAGCAAACTGATTTTATAGAATATTTAAATAATTGTTCACATGACAAAATGGGATTTATTCCAGAAAGGCAAAGGTGATTAAACATGTGAAAATCAATTAATGTAGTACAGCACATTAACAGAATGGAAGAAAAACCCACATAGCTCAATTGACAGACAAAATATATTTGGTAAAATCCAACAAACTTTTATGAAGACATACACATACAAACACACACACATACACACACACACACACACACACACACACACACACACTGAGAAAAGTAGAAATAGAAAAGTATTTGCTCAAAATGATAAAAAGCATTTATGAATAATCCACAGTTGCATCATATTCATTGGTAAAATCTGCCTCCCTATGATCAGAAATAAGACAGATATTTCACTTTACTTTTGCTACTGTTACTCAATGTTCTACTAAAGATTCTACCCAGAGAAATTAGGCAAGCAAAATAAATTATTGAATACATAACATCCAAGTAGAAAAGAAATAAGATAATCCTATTTTCAGAAGATATAATTGTATCTATAGAAAATACTAAAGGAACCACAATAAACTATTAGAGCTAATAGAATAATTCAGCAAAGATTTAGGGTACTAGATTACCATGCAAAATTTAGTTGTATTTCTATACATTTGCAATGAAAGAAAATTTCATTTATAATATTTCCAAACAGAGTAAAATGCTTAAGAATAAATCTACCTATGGAGGTACAACATATGTATGCTCAAAACTAAAAAAACATTGCTAGAATAAATGGAAAAGGAAGTAAATAAATGGAAAGATATTGTGTTCATGGATTGTAAGACAAATACTGTTAACAAGGCAATACTACTAAAAGCTATCTACGCATTCAATGCACTCTCCATCAAAATCTCAAAAGCATTTTTTTTTTCAGAAATAGAAAAGGCTATTCTAAAACTTCATATGGAATTTCAAGGGTCTCCAAATACCCAAAACAACCTTGAAGAGGAGGGACAATGTTGATAAAGTCACTCTTTCTAATTTCAAAAGTTTCTATAAAACTACAATAATCATAAAACCTTTGTTAGCATAAAAACTAAATAGATACTATATAGTTATATATATATTACATATATATAATCAATGGAATAAAATTGAGTATCCAGAAATAAACTCATGCATCTACAATCAAATAATTTTAGGCAAAGGTCTCAAGGCCACTCAGTGAAGGAAATAATTATCCTTTTAATAAATGACACTGAAACAAATGGATATCCATATGCAAAAGAAAGAGGTTGGATCTTACTTCAAATCACTACAAAAATAAATTCAAAATGGATATAAGGGGTCATATAAAGGAGCTAACATCCTAAACCTTTTATAAGAAAGGAGTAAATAATCATGACATTGAATTTGGCAATGGTTTCTTAAATATGACATAACAATACAGGTAAGAGAAGAAAAGCATGTTTTGGAATTTTTTTTTTTTTTGAGTTGGAGTCTTACTCTATTGCCCAGAGTGGAGTGCAGTGGCCCCTCCCGGCCACCGCAGCCTCCACCCGCTGGGCTCTGGCGATCCTTCCGCCTCAGCCTTCCAAGTAGCTGGAACTACAGGCGCCCGTTACCATGCCTGGCTAATTTTTTGATTTATTGTAGAGATGAGGTCTCACCAAGTTGCCCAGGCAGGTCTCGAACCCGCGGGCTCAGGCGATTTACTCACCTCAGCCTCCCAAGGTGTGGGATTACAGGCTGAGTCACTGAGCCCGGCTATATTTTGGATTTTATTGAAATTAATTTTTTGTGTATCCAAGGACATTATAAACAAAGTGAAAACTGAAAACTCACCAGAATGGGAGAGTGTAATTCACAAATCATATATGATAGTGGATTAGTATCCAGAATATAAGCAGAACTCTTAAACTCAAAAGAAACAAAAGCAACCCAAGTTAAAAATAAATCATCTGATAAACATTTCTCCAAAGAATATTTACAAGTTGCAAAACAAGTACTTGAAAAGATGCTCAATATCATCAGTCATTAGGGAAATGCAAATCAAAACTACAATGAGACATCAATTCACACATACAGGTTACTAATAAAAGTAAACAAAAAATAAAAAGTGTTCACCAAAATTATGAAGAAATCGGAAGACATGTACATTGCCTATGAGAATGTAAAATGGTACAGTCTCTAGTAAAATAATTTGACAATTCCTCACCGGTCAAACTTAGAATTACCATATAACCATATGATTCAGCTCCTGGGTATATACCCAAAAGAATTGTAAATAAGTTGTCAAAAATGTTTACATGTGTTCATGGCTGCACTATTTTTTATAGTCAAAAGTAGAAAACAACTCAAGTGTTAATCAACAGATGAGTCAATAAATACAGTAGAATTTGGCAATAAAAGGGAATAAAATACTCATATATGCTACCAGATGAATGAGCCATGAAAATATGCTAACTGGAAGAAGCCAGACATAAAAGATCTCATATTATATGGTTTCATTTATGTGAAATATTCAGGATAGATCGATACATAGAGACAGAATACAATTTATAGAAGGTAGTGGGAGGGAGGAATAGGGAATGACTGGTTAGCAGGTATGGGGTTTCCTTTTATGTTAATGAAAATGTTTTGGAACTCAATAGTGTTAATTATCTCTCAATATTGTGGATGGACTAAATATCACTAATAGTACATTACATTTGAATTTTACTATCACCCAATAAAAATAATTAAAAAGGCAAACATACACATGCACACACACACACACACACACACACACACACACACACACCATAGGCAATGGGCCAGAACAATTCCTACTCAAAGACAAGAAAAAGGAAATATGTACACAAACACGAAGGACACCTAATAATATTAAAAAACTGCAGTACTTAATGTAAGACTTTAAAATCTGTCATTCATTGTGATACCCTTAATAAACTTTATCAGCTCATTTAAGTATTCCATAATATACCTGCAACTTTGTAAAGAAATCTAAATAAAACATTTTTATTTTTGATGATGTTACCCTACCTTGTTCCTTCCCCCACTCTAATTCTTACTTGTTCTGGCTGTGTATTATTCTAAAATATGTGAAAATATGATTATATTAGTAAGTAATATCTAGTAAGCAGAATTATTTCACATTCTTACTAATACACTCTTAGGTTCCAGGCCAATTTGATTTATTAGATCATTGTAATTAGCATAACTGTACAATCATGCATTGCTTATTGATAGTCATACATTCTGAGAAATGTGTCCTTAGGCAATTTTTTTATTGTGTAGATATCAGAGTGTACTTTCGCAAACCTAGATCATATAGTCTACTATATACCTAAGCTATACGATATGCCTATAATTCTATGCTACAAACCTTTACAACATGTTACTGTACTGAATACTGTAGGCAATTGTAACACAATGATAAGTATTTGTGTATCTAAGTATATCTAAACATAATAAATGCAATAGAAATATGATAGTGGACCACTGTCTTATAAGCTGTACATTGTTGACCAAAACATTGTTATTTGGCACATAACCATATTCTCTGAACACTGGCGTTTTCCAGAACAATAATTTATTTAACTTTAGAAAATGCAGGACACACCCTTATGGAAGTTGGAACTGGCATCCAATTCCTGAAAAAAAAACCAAAATGCACTGGCCATAAGAGATAAGATAGACAAGTGGGACCTCATTAAAATTCTTTAAATGTCCCAGTCTCATGATTTCAACAACTGTGTCATATTTGAGCCTGTTCTGATGATTGCTTTGTCTCTTCAGAGTGTGTTTTCTTTTCTCCTTTTGGAATGCCTTGTGAATTTTGTTGAACCCAATCGTGTTTACTAGATAACAGGAACTGATCTAAGTAGGTCTTTACTATGAAAATGTACATTAATCTAGTTGGTAAATGGGCTGTTTAATGTTTGCTTCAGATTACTCTAGTGTCTTAGTTTTTGCCTCCTTTCTTGACTCTGGGCTTCCTTAAGTACTTCTCAGAGAGAGCCTATGTCTTGCAGCTTTTTCAGCAATAATCACTGTGACTTACCAGAACCCTACTAGCATAGTGAGGAGGTTTGGGCGAGATACATTCCATAATCTTCCAAATAAATCTTAGTCAAGACAGATGCATGATTTTCATAAATTATTTCTCCAGTGACATGCATTTTTCTTTCTATTTTCCCTACTTTTAAACTATCTTCCCTAGTGGCAGCATTCTTGATCCATTTCCTCAAACCTCTAACACCTATGACTATGTTTGAGCCACCCTCCCCAACCTTCTCTGAAAAGGAAAAAAGCTAGAGTCAGAGTAGAGGGAATGTTATTTCCCTAGGTAGGATAAAACTCTGGCAAAAAAGTAGGCCATTGTTATGGAAAGGCTCTCAGTACATTTCATGATGATTAGTCTTCTCCTCCCTCATGCAGAGCTAAGGGGGAGTTTTTCTCAGGTGTCCACTTTGTTCATACTGGTAGGCTTTGCAGCCCATAAAATGGTGTCAACCCTCAGGAGTTTCTCACTTAGCATAAAAAGTTCACCAAATTTACTATTCAAGAGTTCCAACCAGTGTATGGCTCCTGTGGCTTTTACTCTGGGTAATCAGATCATGGCCCTGACTCCTTGGCTTTGCCTATGTTTTCAGATTTTGGGTTGGTGGTTCATCCTTCAACTTCATTTCTCTGAGAGGACACCAAAAAGTCATTGACTATCAGCTTGTCTTTTTCTTGTAAGTATGAGAGTGACAATTTATAAGCTCTTTACATGTCAGAGCGGAAACTGGAAGTCTAACATATGTTTAGGAATTTTTTATATAGATATGTATTATTTGTTTATATATATTAAAAATATTTTCTTGTAATATTTTTAATGGTGTTTAGGATGAAAAGAACTTTCTAATTTTAATGCCATACAATCAATCTGTTTTGATTAGAATTCTGTGACTAAAAGTTACATAGATATTCTTCCATGATTTCATCTACAAGTTTTGTTGTTTGATTTCTTTGTGTTGGATTTACAATGCTCTGGAATTAATAATTATACATGGAATGAAATAGAATTAATATATATATTTTTTCATAGGCTATATAGTGTTAGCACCTTCATTGAAAACACAATGCTATCTCCACTGCTCTGGTCTTAAGTGTCCATGTGGTTGTGTTTCCGAACACTATAATCTGTTACATGACTTGTCTGTTTGTGCTTGTCTAGCATATGTTGTTAATTACTCTGCTAATAAAGATAATTAACTGCTTAACTACTTTATAGTGTCTTAATATTCAGAAGTACATGTCCCTCAACTGTATCCTTTAAGGTTATCTAGATCCACAGTAGCCCAAGCTCTTCTATAAAGGGACAGATGATAAGTACATGTGACTTTGTGGGCTAAATAGTATCTGTCATAACTATTTAACTTTACTGTTGTAGCTCAAAAGCAGCCATAGATGGTATGTAAAAGATGATGACTATGTTCCAACAAAAATATCTACAAAACAAATAACAGGCCCAAATTTGGCTCACAGAACTTTGGTTTAGACTCCTTTCAATCCTGTTGGTATCTTAAATAGGGTTGAAATGAAGCCACAAATAAAGTTAAAAAGAGGATAAGCAATTTTCTGCATTTATTGAGCTAATTATGATCTTTCTTTTATTGTGTCAGGTTATAGGGATTGGCTTAAATAACTTACCAATGGATTTGGAAATTATTTTTGAGGAAGCTTTTCAATTACAGATTCTATTTCCTTAATAATGATAAGGTATTTAAATTTTCTATTTCTTCTTATTTTCTTATGTGCTATCATTTTTCTTTCTATAAATTTATACATTTCATCTAAATCTTTACCATATGGAATTGACTCTCTGTTTACATATAAATTAATTAAAATTGATAATTTAAAAATTGTGCTTTTCAGTCATGTTAGTCACATTTCAAGTGCTCATTAACCATAGGTGGCCAAAGGCTACCATGTTAAAAAGGGCAGATTATGCAGCATTTCTTTCTTGTGAAAGTTTCTATTAGTTAGCACTGATCTAAATATTCAAATTTATTGCCATTTAAAAAATAATAACCTCTTGTTTTTTTTTATGGTAAGCATCAGTTTAATTAGAAACTATTTTAGAGAACAATATTTTTTATATCATTAAATTTCTATAGTTGGAACTTGTTATGACATTTCTGTAGAATGCAAGATATATCATTAAAGTTTTTCTATCATGACAAAGCACCTGCCCAGACTGTACTGAATATTTAGCAGTTTTTGACCAAAAAAGGCATGACCCCCACGTGTCCCACCATTCCTATTCACCCATCTCAACTAGAGCAACTATTTTTCTGTTTCCCCAAATTTAAAAAGTTCTCAAAGGAAAACATCTTGCCCATGTGGAATAGGTGAAACAAAAAACGGCAAAAGTACTAAAAGGCCTCCAAACTGATGAGTACAAAAACTATTTTGAACTGTGGAAAAAGCATCTTGATAGGTGTATTTCATCAAATGGAGAGTACTTTGAAGGTGACTGAAGTTTAAACATGTAAGAATAAATCCATCATTTTTTATTAAATAAATTCTGGGTTTTTTGGGTGGTCCCCTCCTCATAGCCTAATGCAACAGTGTTCAAAGGACACACTCTATGACATTAAAACTTTAAAATTTGTTAAGACTTATTTTGCAGGAAAAAAAATAAAGATCATTTTGGTAAATATTTTATATATATTTGAAGAGAATGTTTATTTTGCAATTTTTGAATACAGTTTTCTATATTTTTATTAAGCCAAATTTATTAAATATTGTCATAATTTATATATAAACCAATTTGTTCAAGAACATTTGATAGACTGATTCATATTAATATATCAGAATGAGTTAGGAAATGAAAAAAATTATCATCCTTTTTTCCTGAAATATATTTTCACACTAGTTTTAAACTATATCTTAACTCAAAAAGTAACTCTAATTATGGGAATTTCAGGTGCAATCTTGTCAGTGAAAAGACGATTGTAGCCTAATAATAACAAAATAGCTAATAATTGTGGCTGGGGAAAAAGCTGAGCATTTCTGATTAGAGAATAAATGTACTCCTAAAGCCTATTCTGTGTAATAGAACATAAGATGGGGTTAATATAGTCAATGAGCCATCATTTTAGCATTGCTTAGCTGTGTCATATTTTTCTAGCATTTCACTTTAATTTACCCTCTAATCATTAGCTAAGGACAGAACCAGTTTGTCAGAGGCAGCTGTTGATAATTGTTTTACTACTCCCCTCCCCAGCTTGTTAACCTAATCATCCTTCATGACCTTCCTGACACAGTCCCCATTAACGTGGCAGCAGTCATGTGACTGACCCACCCAGCTGCCTGCTCTACATCACCTGACGTCAGTAACTGTGGTTACCTGCCCTCTGATGACATGGAGCAGACCACCATCCAATCACATTAATGACCTTCCCCCATCAAAGGGAAGGTTTAAAAGGATTGGCTTCAAGCAACCATTCGCCATTGCCTTGGGAAACACTGGCCAGGCCACGTGCTCATTGAGCGATGTCCAGGCCATGTTTCCTAGCTTTGGCCCCCTCCCCTACCTTGCAGAGGTGAATCTCCTCTCTGTCTCTAATTTACTTTCTATATAAACTCTATTTTCCAATCTAACTTCTTCGCATCTTTCATGCAGCACTGGATCGCAGAACAGACACAGCCTCCCCATCAGGCCTGACTTAACATTTTGGAGGTCCTGCTGGGATTTTAGCCTAACACTGTGGTTGATATATCTGTTTATAAATGCATTATAAAAATACACTTCAAGGAAATGCTTGATAATAATACGTATTCTTATGAAAATTAAGATGTTCCCTGAATAAGATTTTATTACATGACAGTTTTTGATAACTCCAAAAATAAAACACTAGATAGCTCATTAAAAAGTATATTTTCACCTTTTCTAAATTACTGATGAAGCTTGGATTTGTGTTTTCTAGAGAAGAGTAATTTTTTTAAAATCCAAAGAAAATCTAAAGTGTAAATTATCCCAAATTTTTTCCATGCTTGATTCCAGTCATCTGTAGTAGTATAAAATTATTTTCCAGATATTACCACTCAACGGTTGGATAGGGCCTAATCATGATTTATATAAGTTTAGCCATCCTAGATCCTCATTTGGTACCACCAAATGCCTGTTACTTTATAACATCTAGAGCTGAAATTAAGTCATTCTCTACTTCTTTTAATGCTATTTTGAGACTTTTATTGAAAGATTTATACAGATGGAATTTTCATCACTACCTGACTTTATTGATTTCTCAGGAAAGCAAACAGTAGCCTAGAGGCTGATTTGGTCTACTAACACTAGACATACTGAAAATATGGTCTATGGTCAAAACACAGCAGACGTTGATTCCATAACTACTACATTAAGAAGGAAATATATTTTGGCTTTCATACAAAGCACATAGCAAACACAATCAATCTCTCCCTAGCTACCAAATGGGTTCTCTCAGAGGTAATGACTCAAATCAAGCAGCTGAAAAAAGCAATAATAATGCCTTTAGGCTCAAAAGTCTGTTTTAACTGTCTTGCTAAGGTAGATGTGAGACCTATAAGCATTTCATTCAAGCAATCTGCAGGTGACTTGTCACTTTCTTTCTCTCTTTGTAGCTTTAACCATAAAAATTCTGCCAATTGATCCTTAGAGAAAAAAATGCCAAACGCAGCCAGTTTTATTCTTGTTAATGGTTTATATCGTGAAAACTCTCAAGAATTTTTGGAAAAGCAGGAAACAGGATATAAGATGGATATTGCAACAGAAAGCTCATTAATTGTGATAGCCATACCGTGTTCTGTGTACTTTCTCAAACTGAATGGAATTTATAGGATATCAAATTATGTAATGGGAAGAGAAAAATAAATTCAAACATCCAGATATAGGAATATGATAAATTTTCATTTTATTGGAGATTTGTTATATAAAACTGTACCCATTCTCAAGTTTGGTTAACCTTATATATGGCAAATATTGTAAACTGAAATAGGGAAAAGAATATAAGTCTACTTTATTACAAATACTGCAATAAATTATTATAAGCAATACCTTTGGAAAAGAATGCAATATAGAAGACTGCATTACATAGAAGTTTAATATATGCCTTTATACCAATTCTACGCGTAGATCACTATTCCTCTGCACTTGTGTGAGACTCTCTTTTTTTTTTTTAACTTGGTAAATCCTGAAATATCTTTTCTTATGTGTGCCATCTTCTGATCACCTTGTCCCTCCCAATCATTACTAATGATTTTGGCACTGAGTTCACCTTCCTTGTCCTTCAAGTCCCTCCATCATCTTTGGTGACATCAATATTCTCACATATAATATTTCAATCTGGGGACATTTCCAACATAAACACTCCTCTTCGCTTGTACATCCCATTCCTAAAGCCATATACTGGACTTTGTCATTCCTTGGGACAATGGTATTTTGAAATATTAAAATCAGCTCAAATAAGATACAAAGAGCTCACTTCCATTTCCTACATCCTATCTAGTATGGTCTCTTATTCCAATTATCATACTAATTAATATATATTTATATATTTCACTGTGCTTATATCATTATATGTATTATTTTTAATGTACTCATAAATCCAGTGAGGTGCATATAATATTAGTCCCATTTCCAATATAAAAACTAGGCTCAAGGTGATTAAATAAATATATCATACAATTATATGTAAAACTATAGGTATATGGGGGGACCCCAAAACCCTGGAATTTACCTATAAAAAATTATTTATTTGTTCTTACATGTTTTAACTTCAGTCACCTTCAAAGTACTCTTTGTTTGATGTAATATGCCTATTGAAATGCTTAAAACAGTTTTTGAACTCATCAATTTTGATGCCTTTTAGTGCTTCTGCCTTTTTTTGTTTCATCTCTTCCACATGGACAAAATGTTTCCCTTTGAAGACTTTTGTCATCCAAGAAAAACAAACAAAAAGTTGCTCAGGGTGAGGTTGGGTAAATAGGGAAAGTGGAGCATAGGGTCATGCCATTTTTTGGCCAAAAACTGAACAGGTGCACTTTTAAATTACCCATGATGAAATGAGCAAATCCATTGAATGCAAGAAAAATTCACTGAATGCAGTCTTTCACAATGATGCTAGCTGGTACTAATGCTGATGAGTTTCCAGAACCTAGGAGGGAAAGCCTATACTACAAGGTATACCCCCTCCAAAAAATGATTCTGAGTTTTTTTGGGTCCCCTCCCCTTATTCTTTGAGAGATGTCTGTTCATGTTATTTGCCCACTTTTTAATAGGGTTATTTGCCTTTTTTCTTGCTGGATTGTTTGGTTTGAGTTCTTTGCAGATTCTAGATATTAGTCCTTTGTCAGATATAGTTTACAAATATCTTCTCCCATTCTGTGGGTTGCCTGGGTACTCTGTTGATTATTTCTTTTGCTATAAAGAAGCCCTATAGTTTAATTAAGTCCCACTTACTTATTTTTGTTTTTGTTGCATTTATTTTTGAGGTCTTAGTCACAAATTATTTGCCTAGTCCTATGTCCATAAGAGTTTTTCCTAGGTTTTCTTCTAGGATTTTTATGATTTCAGGTCTGATAAATAAGCCTTTAATTGATCATGAATTAATGTGGTGAGAAACAAGGCTAAAGCTTCACTTTTCTGCGTATCGCTATCCAATTTTCCCAGCACCATTTGTTGAATAGGATGTCCTCTCTCCAGTTTTTTTCCTGCTTTGTTGAAGACAAGTTGGTTGTAGGCATTTGGGTTTATTTCTGAATCCTCTATTCTGTTCCATTGGTCCATGTGTCTGTTCTTGTACCATGGCATTTTGGTTGCTATAATCTTGTAGTATAATCTGAACTCAGGTTATATGATGTCTCCAGCTTTGGTCTTTTTGCTTAGAATTGCTTTGACTATCCTGGCTCTTTTTGGTTCCATATGAATTTTAGGATTGTTTTCTAATCCTGTGAAAAGGACATGGGTTGTTTGATGGGGATTGCATTGAATCTATAGATTACTTTGGATAATATGGTCATTTTAACAATGTTGATTCTACAAATGTCACATGTTCTCACTTGTAAGTGGGAACTAAATTAAGGAGCTGCAAAGGTGTATAAAATGGCACAATGAACTTTGAAGACTCAGAAGGAGGATGGGAGGGCAGGTGGGGATGAAAAAACTCATCTATCAGGTACAATGTGAACAGGTGGGAATGGAAGATCCAGATCACACAGCAACAGGTACAACTGGTAGCTTGTTTTTACTGTCATATTAGCTCCCTTGCTAGATTCACATGTGGTCCTTAGAAAGAAATAGAGTCACCCCTCCTCCTTCTGTCTTTTTTATTCAACATTCAAAAATAAGTATATACAGTAAATATTAACATGTGATAATAACTTGGATAACAATGATCTTCTATCATGATCTTCAACAAATAAAACATATATTCGAAAATATACTGTCAGACTCTCAAGGGAAACATTGCCTTCAGAGTAAGAAACCCTCATACACATCTGTCTAAGCTCTAATTAATGCAAGGAATGATTATATTTTCTTGAGATTGCATTTTAAAAACTCTTTTAAATTAAAATCTGGTATGATAAGTTGTTTTTAATCAATTATATTTATTAAGCCTAAATAAAGCACACCAAATATTTCATATACATATACCTCCTCTCTATTATAGTAATGATGAAAAACATTTTGCTCATGGTTCAAACAAATATATCTTTAAAAGCATGGCTAACTAGCAATGTTGAAAATCCCTAGTAATTGCCAAGTTATTTTGTGATAGATGAATGAAGCTTACAATCAATATTAAATATTTTAGGCAATGCAAAAAAAAGTAACCTAAGACAAATTTTTATCACTTGTTTCTCCTTAGAAATGCAAAATAAAAATTATTTGTATTCTCATTGGGTTATAATTGATTCAAATTATTTATGCTTGAATGTTTTCACTGAACGTAGTCTGAATGAATGCCAGACTAGAAGTGGCAAATTTCATATCCTTCCACATTTAGAAGGAAGCTAAGAACATTGTTTCCATAATATTAACACAATGATATTCAGGCATTGTCTTTAATTGGATGTGTGGGATAGGGTGCAGGGAGCCTGGAGATTCCTGGGTGCAGAGCTGGTTTACTAATCTGGGCTCTATTCAATGATGCTGCCTTCAGTATTGGACCTAAGGATCCAATCCTTCATTGTTGTTGTTTTTGTTATTCTTTGTTTTGTTTCCCTAATTTGAATCAGCTCACATGACTTGAATCAAACCACCCAGCCCATGTATTTTGCATTTCTGGGAGACACAGACTTCCACAAACTTCAAATTATCTGTAAGTGTTAAACCAAATTCCAACAGAACTCCCAGCACCTCCTGCTGCAAGCATATGAGTGTATCAATAAGGAAGTGAAGGCTTAAGAAACTCAATTAAAAAGAGTTGAAGGGTGGGCAGAGGACTTAGATGAAAAGCATACAAAGCGATTGTCAGAAAGAAAAAGTTCACCTCTAAGGGTGAATGTACTGCGCAAAGTTTGGGACGTGATAGTCTGGGAAAGGGACTTCAAAGTAGTAGGGCTATAGGTTACAGTTTTGTAGAAGTATTGCTTCTGGAAAATATTCATATTACAAGGATAAGTGATGCTATCCCTTTGTGATATGTCTGTACAGAGAAAAAAAATGATTCTCTAACAAAAACAAGTGAGAAACAATGCAGGCAACCTCTCTGTCCCTAACCTATCTGGTAAAGAAACCATGTAAAAGAGGACAGAACTAGCAGATGAGGCTTATCTCAAGGTAGGAAAATTCTCCCCCCAACAAAGCAATCATGAAGCAGAAGAAAACTGTACTATTGTATTTCATATTGAATAAATAACTCCAGAAAAATATTTTAAGAATATAAGAAAATATCTTGAATCAGGTATTCCCAATGTTGGTATTTTTGAATTGTGTGTGTTATTGTTTTCTCTCCTCGTTGATTATACAATTTAGGGAGGGAAGGTGCAAAGTTTTTGCTGATTGTCTTTTGGTTGTTAATTTTGGATATTATTTATTATCTTTCATTCTAGAAGATAATTTTTGAGTTTTATACATTTATTGCCTCTTACTCTGTAAGATGAAGACACCAGAATTTTATAATCAAGCACATCCCCGAGAGATCCCTCAGGAAGGGTGTCTTTGTACACCAGGTAGCTCAAACAAAACACCTACTCTCATGCCTGTATTCTCTGCTCGGTTTTTAAACCTTTGCTGAAATGTTCTTTCTCCTCATCTAATCCTGGTTAACCCCATTCATTCTTCAAGAACTAAGCTTAATAACATTTCTTCTTAAGAATTTCCCAAACCTCACAAACCAGAACTTAAAGTTGTAATAGGTAATTTTGTATCACTTTGTGTAAATATGTATTACTTAACATAACTTTTGTCAGCCTGATTCCAAACCCTCTAAGATTTAATTTGGGCATTATTTCCTTCTTGGGACCTTTCTAATGTTCTCTCCTCACTTTTTCTACCCCTGGCCCAAGTAAGTCAGATGTTCCTTTTTGAGCTCCCACAGCCTCCTGTGCTTACCTTCATCCTTGTGTTGCATAAATGGTGGCTTTCACTCCCAGCTGACAATAAATTTATGGAACATAGTTCTATTGTTCTTAACATATATCCCTGGTGCTTAGCCCAAAGCTGGAAATACAGGTAGGGCTTAATAAAGCATTAGTGAAAATAAGAGATATTGTTATAATACAGTCATTATTTTTTTTTCTTGATTCTGAAAGCAAATGATACCTGTCTCCAAGTCTGGAACTATACTTCACCTAAATTCCAGTACTAAAAAGATATCCTATCCTGCACCTAGTATTTGAAAATTATTTCTTGAATGAACTAATTCTAAGATATAGGTATCTTAAGAGTTAACCCAGACAACTCCATCTGAAGTTAATTGTAACAACAATAAAAAAATTAAGCTGCTCTATCTGCACTAAATTACCCATTTATTGTACAAATGAACAACTTCTGCTACTAAAATAGGAGCCATAACACCTGTGTCCTGTGAGACTGAAAAGTGGATGACCATGTATCACATTATTTTTTTGGCACAGTCTCAAGATTTTGAAGTGAATTTCTTAGCAAAATTTAACAATGTAAAAAGCCATTGAATATATGCCTCTAAGAGTTGAGACTTTTTTCTCCTACCCTGTGATCTAGAATTTACTACAGTTCTAAAGTGAAGAAAGCAGGAATTGTATGGCTACTGAAGTCAGAATCAACTGACTAATCTACATTTAGAAGGGTGTTCCAGTTAGACAGTTACACTTACTAAAGTTGGAGAGATATTATGTGTGCCATGATATATTGTTTAAAGTAGTTTTTGAATTCCTGTAGTTGGTTTCTATAGTTTTCAGGGTGCAAATTATTAGGAATTGTTTGTTGCAATAAATGACTGATAGCCTATTTTTGTGGCTACCAGCAAAAATATGATCTCTTCATGGCATTTTATGTGTAATCATCACATTCTTCAGTGAATAATCTATGGTAAAATAGAAATTTCAAAATAATTCAACCAGTAAATTCTTTACAAACTTTCCAAATATCTGAAAAAAAAGCACTTATACATTATAAAGATATATATCTTTATATATACTCATATGTATATATATCTTTATGCCCTAAAATAAGAAGTGAAAATCCAACAATTAAAAACTAAACTTTGCCTACATATGCAGAATTAAAATTTGAAAATAATTTCTATAATCTTACAAAATTAAATAAAATTAAATATTATTGAGCATATATTTGTGATTATGTATTTGATTTATAAAAAGTTTAAATGGCGTTGGTTCATAGTTTGACCATAATTGTAAGTTACTCTCAATATAACTGATGCAAAATAAAATACAGTAGAGATGATTTGATCTCATAGTTATTAATCAGAATGTAAGAAGATTAAGATATTTCAAAATAGGCCTGCCAGGACCTCCTTGAGACCTTTCTCAATCTTCATCTCCAAATTCATAAGGTTTGGTAGAGATGTAAAAAAGGTTTGGTAGAGACATACACCTCTGTATTTCTATTTTATGCTTTTGGTTCATATCCATTGACAAGACAACTTCTCCCCTTTACAGTCAGAAAAATTGAGTACTAGAGAAATTAAATAATTTAATAATTAAATAATTTGGCAAAATTATAGATATAAATATTAAAAAGTTACAATACAACTTACTTTGTAGAATGGTGTTTAATTACTGTATTAAGAATATAAAATATGTACTGATGGCCTTAAATTCCCAGAATCTATTAAAAATATATAACTTTCTTGATATGACTTCTGAAGGTGAGAACATAAGTATGTTCAGAGGATCCTATGTATAAAATGCTCTGTAAACTTTCTATTTTTATTAGAATAATTTATTTGCATGACAAAGTTTCTTTCTATTTTGAATGGTCAATTTACTTAGCATGAAACTAACTGGAAGGACTGATCAAAACATATTTTTTAAATTGAGGTAAAATTCACATAATATAAAATTCCCATTTTAAAGTGAATAACCCGGAGGTATTTAGCACATTCACAATCCTATTCAACTACCACCTCTATCTAGTTCCAAAACATTTTTATCACCCCAAAAGGAAAAGTCCATATACATGAAGCAGTTGTTCCCAATTTCCACCTCCTCCCAGTCCCTGGCAATCATTGGTCTGCATTCTGTCTCTATGTATTTACTTACTTCGGATATTTCATATAAATGAAGTCATACTTTTGTGTCTGCCTTTTTTCACTTAGTGTGATATTTTTGAGTTTTATCCACATTGTGTATCAAAATTTATTCCATTTATGGATGGATAATATTCCATTGGATGCATATGATTCCCTGACTTAGAAATGCTGGAAGTGTCTGGATTGTTCAATCAATCTAGAATTTACTGCTGAGAGTGAGAAACAAACTGTTACCTGGGCCTGAACCATACAGACACATGGTCTGGATGCAGGGAGCACTCAACTTCAGGCAATCCATGTTTTACCTCATTTTGCAGAAATAGTTAAATATGACATGTTTCCCTGGAAAAAATGGTTTTCTAAAGTCTTTTTACAGAAATTCAAGCCAAACTGGAACTTGGTCGTTGGGAACCAGGAAGGCTATTTCAACATTTAGGAAAATCCTCCACAGTTTGTTTATCCATCCATCTGTTGATGGACATTAGACTTATATAAACATTAGTTTTAATTTCTTGGTTATTGTGAACAGTGCTGCTATGAATATGTATATATTTGAGTACAAGTTTTCAGTTTTGGGGGGTATTTATAGAAATGAAACGCAAACTCTTAAATGAGTTTCTACAGATCTAAAATAAGAAAAAAGATATTAAAAGCAATATTAAAGCAAAGGTTTATCACATGGGACAGGAAAAAATGGATAATATAGTGTTGTATCCTTCCATCTCTGAATCCATTTATGTTTTATTCCATTCATTCCACCTTCCTTTGCCCTTTTGCCTTTAACCTTCCCATCCCCATCCTTTTGTTATATCTTAAATCAGCTAAGGAAAGAAATGAAGGTAAAATATTAATGATTTATTTCATTTGTCAGGGTAACTTTCACATTTATTTTAGCCATTCAAGACACAACATCTGTGATTTTATGAGACATGGCTTTGTTTACTTTAGCCAGATTACTCACAGATCCCTAGTATAGGGTCTTGGCAAATAAGTGGATTTTGGACACATTTTAAATGTATTGAGAGGTACTATATTTTATGGCCATTTTGCAACAATGCTAGCTAAGTTTCATCTAAATAAGATATGAAACAATGGACCTCTCTTTCTTCAATAAACATGTAATAGAAAAATGAAATGAAACAAAATCAGCATAGCTGATTTTGTTTTTATTATGTTCTGGAATTGACTTCACCGAATTTGTAGAAACAACTGAAAATACTGTATCAACTGTGTCAGATCTAATTAAGAACTATAGAATAAATAATGATCTCTGTAAGAAATTTTAAATGCTCATAAAAGTAATGATGTTTAAATCATTCTCACATAAGAGCATTAAGGAAAGCCTGAGATGCTATTTTTCTTGAAACAAAACGGTCTGGAAAAATCACATATATTCCATATTGTAATGAATTGCTCCTTTTTAGTAGAACTAGGTGGTTATCTCTTAGCTTTACATTTTCAACTCGATTCATTCTTCAGACTTAATGGTTTTAATAATTATATGAATGATTATAAATTACTTTTTATAAAAATGTTTCTGGTTTATTAATCTCATTCACAAAATGTATTACTTCTTAATTAAACATTTTGACTTCTTTATTAATTCATTCCCTTAGGTTATAGGAAGAACAAACCTTTATAACTTATATTAGGTTTTCTTTTTTTAAAGGGTCTGGAGTTACCATCAAAGCAGTTTCACTTTCGATTTTATTAGTATTACTGCCTTTGAATAATTTTCTTGATGTTGTCTCTGTTCCAACTTGAAACAGAACAAAAAGGGAAGGGTTGGTAAATAGATTGTTAAAAATCTTTTGCTTAAAGTTACAGCAAAATACATTGCCCTAAGTTTAATATTTGTTTACATTTTTCTTTAAATCTATAAACTATGTACTAAATTATAATAAATAAAATATCACTTCCATATTATTTATATAAAATTATATATGTATACGTGACATATGCATATATGGCATCTATTTATATAGCACATGCATATATAAATACATTTTAAATAACTCAGTTTAAATATATTCAGTTCATAAAGTACACTACTGAGGGTCATCTTTTCTTTCTTTCAGCATTTTTTTCTTACCATTTCAATTTCAGTCTGGATTTTATTATAGAAAAAAAAGGCTTTTCCCCTGATTTTTCTAGCCTGCTCCATGTGATGAATGGTGCTCCTTTTAGTTATGATATCACTGCAGTCTCAAATTCAGACATACCACATGTTGTAGACTTCTGCTTTTCTAATTACCAAAAGCCAAAATACACTAGGCAGTATTTAAACACAACTAAGAAGAGAATTCCTATTAGGTCAGAAGGCAGGAAAGGAGGCTTAATGTTGAATTTACCAGTTGGAGCTATAAAGCCCAAAGTACGTTTTGTGATTTTTGCACGTCTTAGGCCCAACTAGGTCTGACAGAGAGCCACAGAGCACACATTTCCTGTCTTAAGTCAACGCCAGGCCCAGCCCCAGAAGCTCACAGTGCTTCACTGACTATTTCCAGACTTTGGCCAGGACTAAGCCTCATCTCACCGATGCATTCCTAGACTGATTCCCCAATTTAGAAATGCTGGTTGTGTCTGGGTTGTTCAACAAATCTAAAATTTACTGCTGAGAGTGAGAAATAAACTATCTGTTAACCAGGGCCTGAACTACACAGACACATGGTCTAAATGAAGGGGGTACTCTGTTTCAGGCAATCTATGTTTACCTAATTTTGCAGAAATAGTTAAATATGAAATGTTTCCCTGGGAAAAATGGTTTCCCAAAGTCTTGTTACAAAAATTCAAGCCAAATTGGAACTTAGTCATTGGGAACCAGGAAGGCCATTTCAGCGTTTAGGAAAATCCTCTGCAGAAAATTACAACTCCCCACAGAGTTTTGGAAAAACACATGTTAAGTACTTACTTGTCATAGTAAGAAGAGGCTGGAAGTTAATCTGATTAAAGAAACAAGTTAAAGAAACGAGTTAGAAAATGAATAAATAAGGTGATGCTTAGTTAAGATAACCACAGTTAGTCATCAAAATATTTCTCTGTCTATAACAGTGTTATGTTGTTTAAAATTGTCTGGTAATAGCTATATTTTTAAACATATAGTTTTTAATTTTTTAATGAAAACTCACATAATATTTTCAAAACTTACTTCATTTATAGAGATATGTAATCTAGTATTAGAGAAACTCACCATAGCACCAGTGAGAATTCCATACCCTTCTGGAAAGAATATCTTGAAAAGAAAAGTACATACCACTCTTTATTAAGCTGCAATTAGTCATATTACTTTAATTTCCTATTGTAAAGAAAAAAGAGATAAATAATATTGTATTTCACCTCCACTTGCTTTCAATAATCTCCTTTGCTCAGTGAGAAGAAAAATATTGGGATAATTGCAGTATATTTGGTTTATGAGCAAGTTCACAGAAACTTCCTTTTCCACAGTAAGGATCCTCAATGTTAGAATAATTGAATCACTTAATTAGGCCACAATGGATCTGAAAATTCATCTTCACTTTGACTTAGAACTGCTTATCTCATATGGAAGATTCTTTGTAACCTCACTGGAAGGACTGCCAAGGAATTCCTTAAGAATCTGTGGGGAAATTAAGGCCCTTAGAAAAGGACTACATTACAATCCCTTTCAACATATGTGGATTTTAGTCATTTGGAAAGCAAAGCATATTTAAGTATTTCAATTAAATTCCGTGGAGGTAAAGACTTTAGGTTACCTGCTGTTGTTTTGCTTTGTTTTATTGAATTAAATCACCATGTTTATGAAACAATAAATCTTGACTTGCTCTGCACAGCGTAAGAACTCTCTGCCAATTGGCTGAAGTGCAAGGACACAATACTAGTCTCTGTGTGCTGCCCTTTGTCTGTGACCAGGTAGAGGTAGATCTAAAGCCAGTTTTTAAAATAACTGTTGATAGGCTGGTGGATTATATTTCAATACAAATAGAGAAAAATTAAAATATGGAGAAAGGAAGAGTGATTTTCTTTTTAATCACATTGAACATTGATCCAGTTGACATACCGTGGTCTTTAAATATTTCACGCCAGAGCCCAGCAGGTCGAGGCTGCGGTGGCCAGGAGCGTACCACTGCACTCCAGTCTGGGTGACAGAGTGAGACTTCAACTCAAAAAAAAAAAAAAAAGAAAAATTTCATAAATAAGAATTTTTCACCCTCAGTCATTCTAAAATTTAACTTTTCTGTATTTTTCTTCCTCTGGTAGCAAAATGAATGGTAATTTTTCTAAAATGAGAATGTACTTTTTAAAATTATTGAAGTTACACTGTTAACAGAAAGTTATCTGAGCCAAACTTTAAATGTCTTTGGGATTTTGCTTTTAAATATTTTGGAACAGATAAAATAAATAATGAAAGTTAACAGAGAAAACATGTTTACCAGACTGTTTTCAAAGGACCTCACTTTTAATTAACTTTATTTTTTTTTTTTTTTTTTTTTTGATAGTTAAATGGGAACCCAAAGTTTGTACCTGGGCTGACTAAATAAGGGAACAAGAAAGATTTAGACTTACATGACAAAGAATGGAATTAAGGGTGATTCAGGGGCAAAATCAAGTCCAGACATTCTTTCCAACCAAATCACCAACCATAAAAAGGCAGAATTGGAGAAATTGAGTTTGAGGCAAAAGAAGCAAATGAGGTAGAACAGGATTTGAGCAGCCAGGAAAAGAAACTACAATTAGTATTAATGTGGCATCCACATCTCACTGGCATGAATTAGCTGTTAAGAGCATAACCCATTAGGACATTGTGCAACAAAATTACATATACAATCTCACAAACCACTCTGCATGATTGGACTCTGGATGCTACCACCAGACTCTCTACCACTGCTAACTAAACAACCCTATCTAGCTGTTATCACCATGGCCTCTTGAGAGAACTATAAGTATGTTCTACTCTTAGCACTTCTAACACTTGATTCAAAGTCTGCGGTATCTACATCTTATTAGTGGACTTTTATCATGTGTTTTCGCTTTTACTCCAAGGGACACAGGGAGATCAGACAGCCATCTTTAGGTTTCATGAGAAGAAATTTTACTTGCTAATAGGACTCATCAGATGGGGTATTCCCCGCCAAAACATGAAGGGTCATTAAAACATAGAGTAGTTTAAAAAAATACAGAATGATAAATGTCTATTAAAGTTTATATCTTTGGCTAATAAACATCGACATGTATCCTTTCTCATGTACAACATGAAGTATTTTTACCTGTCTCATGTATGGCAGACAACTCAAAGACTTTTCAGGTAATGCTTTCAATTACAAGTTCAAGATTGCTAATTAAGCAAAATCTATTTTCTGCCTAATTAGAATATAATTCAGATATGCCTGACTATTATATAAACTATAAAATTAGCTACTATTATCATACATCTATGTAAAATGGCAGAGAAAATGAGAGAGAATAAAATTTAATTAAAATACATAAATGTTTATATGTCACAGGAAGAAAGACCTTGTTTCTTCAACAAGTTATTAGGTCATAGTTGGTATTTGACCCCTCTTTCATTCCATTTCATGATTTTCTTGCTTGCAACTAGCATCTTAGCAGGTTGGGAGACTTTACCCAGGTGGTGACAAGATACTTGTTAGTCTTATCTGTATAGCATCATTGTAGTCTTTTTTATCATATCAAATGGCAGTTCTAGGAGATATTCCAGGGAACGTGCTAAGTTTTACTCACTTTTCTCTCTGTTCTTATTGCATACTGGAATACTCTTGAATGATAGTCTCTTTTTTTTAGCCAAGGTCAATTAAAAACAGAAATAGTCACACTATAATTAAGTTTCAAATGTAGTTACAATATCTCTTATTAATATTTGCAAATTAATAGAACATAGAGTCATGAAGCAGTAAATAAAATATTGTGTAAGTAAGTGTAATAGTTAGAGATATTCATCCCAGAACTTTGACGAGGGAAGAAACAATAATATTTATTGTATGTTAGTTTAGAATTTATATCATACCACATAGGATTATGTCTCAATCTCCTCAAATTTTGTCTCTCAGGGGGCCCAATGGCACAATAATTGAGTCTTTTTTTATGCAATTTCATTTTTCCTCAAGACTATATGCTTCTTGGTAATAGCATACATGGCAAGTAAAATCCATGGTCATTAGTCAGATATGCTCTGTGGACTATAACAAAGTTGAATATAGTAACCCATAAGCAAAGCAATGGAGGTACTAGAAGAAACCCGCAAATAAGGAAAGAAAGAAATAAACAGACATATACAGTATAGGACTCTATTGTAGTGAAAAATCATTACTTCCTCCATGATAATAAACATTCTACATGATCTTTCAAGTGGCTGATAGACATTCAGATGGTGGTACCATAAAAGGGGCTCAATTTTGCTCGTTGCTTATGGAAAGCCAGTAGCCAAGTCAACCTTGATATGGAAGATCCATATGGTTGAAACCATGAGTGAAATACATACTTACTATCATGATCACATAGACCTAGGGCGGAAGTGAAGGAAAGAGAGCTGATCAACATGCACATAACAGTTTTTTATTTTCATTTGGATATTAAGACACTCCTCCACAAAGGAAGTGTTTTCAAACTCTGAGCCTACTTTGAAAGATCCATACATTTTCACAAACTTCTTGTCATCCTCTCTTTAATTTTGTTTCCATCCACCCACTGATATAATTAACAATTGTCGATGAATTAATACAAATTTAAACTGCAGCACATCTCAGGCCAAATTTAAAAGATACCCCACTCAAAATTTTGCCACAAGAATGTTTTCTGTTTCCATTATTTTTTAAAACCCATCTTAGTCAAGTTTTCTACCATGGAATTACACTTCTAGCTGCTATAGGCTTATAGCATGGAGCCCTAAAACCGATTAAAATATTTTTCTCTTTAGTCAACTGGTGGTAAGAAATTCCCTGGGAGGCCATTTGTGATATTAAGTTGAGAGAGTGGTAGAAATGGAATAAGAATTGGCCCATTGGGAATATGAGTCATCGGCTCATGCAAATTATGTGTGCTTCCAGAAATTTCTTGGATCAAATTCCATCTGTTAGACTTCCACTAATGTGCATACCAGACCTTATGGGTAGGTGCATCATATAACCCACATTTCATGAGCTCAGGGAATTTGATCAACTCATAGTCTCATGGTTAGGCATTTAGTCCTTCAGTTAGTTTGTTTTGCAGACTTTATTTAGAGTGGTTTTTGGTTCACAGCAAAACTGAGAGGAAGATAACAGAGATTTCTCACATATACTGTGCACCTATAGATGCATAGTCTCCTCCATTATCAACATTCTCCACCAGTGACACATTTATTACAATTAATACACTGACACATCATAATCATGCCAGTCTGTAATTTACATTAGGGTTCACTCGTAGTGTTGTATGTTCTATGGGTTTGAACAAATGTATAATTGCACCATTATAGCAGCATATGTAGTATTTTCACCAGCTTAAAAATCCTATGTGCTCTGTACTGTAATAGACACTAGGGACACAAATAATGGGGGATTTGGGGAGGAGAATCGGGGCTCAGAAATTACCTATGGGGTACAATGTTCACTATCTTGAGAATGAGCCACCTGAGACTCAATCCCCACCACTACACAGTATGTTCATATAATGAACATGCATGTATATCTCCTAAATCTGAAATAAAAATAAAATGTTGTATGTCCTGCTTATTCAACCCTCCACAGTCCTTTATTTTGAATTTTAATTATGGAAGCTTTCAAATATATACAAAACGAAGAGAATGGTATAACAAATCCTAAGTGCCTATGTCCCAAGTTATTAAACAATCATCAATATATGGGCATTCCTCTTTGTTTATGCTTACCACTGATTACATTTTTTAAAAGCAAATACTAGATGTCATCATTTTAACCATAAATAATTTAGTATACATCTTTAGACAATAAGAACTCTTTTTGAAAAAAAAGTAACAATAATATCATTGCATCCAATATTTAAAAATAATTATTTATATCCAATAAGCTTCACTTGTATTTCAGTGCTACACACATGCATTTTAAACTTGTTTATTAAAATCAGAATCCAAACCAGTTCTATATATTTCATTTTATATATTCCCTATGGTCTTCAAATCCATAATATTCACTCCTATTGTCTTTAATTTGTAGCAGAAACCAAGTCTTTTGTCCTGTGGAACTTCTCACATTCTGGAATTGGCTGTTGGTGCCAGCAATGTTTTTAATATGTTCTTCCATCTTCTGTATTTCCTATATAATGAAAAGTACCCAAATTCAATGATATTCTACAAAAGAAAAGAATAGGCTATACTTTGCAAAAATGTTGGTATCATTACAAAGACAAAAGAAAACTGAAAAACTGTTATAGATTAAGAGATTATAGAGACATGAAAACTAAAAGCAATGTGTAACGAGAGATTTCATTTTGCTATAGAGGACATTATTGGACCAATTTTGGAAAAATTTGATAAGGTCTGTAAATAGCTCATACTATTTTATCTTGATTTTGATCACTGTACCATTGTTAAGTAAGTAGTGTCCTTATTTTTAGATAATACACACTGGAGAGGTTGGGGTAAGTGTCATATGTAACAATTTTCATGCACCACATAGCAATGTTTTATGATGAAGCCCTTATATGACAGTGGTCCCTTAAGATTATAATGGAACTGAAAAAAATTCTCTTCACCTAGTGACATCATGGCCATCATAATATCATAGTGCAATGTATTACTTTTTCTATGTTTAGATGCAAAAATATTTACCATTGTGTTACAATTGCCTAAGGTACTCTGTATAGGTCTGTAGCCTAGGAGTAATTAACTATAACATACAACTTTGGTGTGTAGCATGCTATGTTATCTAGGTTTTTGTAAGTACACTCCACAGAGTTCACATGCTGACAAAATCACCTAACAATGCATTTATCAGAACATACCCTATCGTTAAGCAATACATGACTGCATGCATAAATACATAAAGAGGGAAAAATAGAAAAAAAAGGAGGATGAAGAAGAAGAGGAGGAGGAGGAGGAAGAAGACAAAAGTTAAAACAAATGTGGCAAAATGCTAATATTTGGATAATTTGAATAAAAAGTAAATGGAAATTCTTTGTACTAATCTTGCAACTTTTCTGAAAGTCTATGTCAAAATAAGTTTAAAAACATATTAGGTCTGGGCTTGATAAAATTCATGTTTGGCAATTTGGCAAGATTATGTCTTAGGTAGTTCTTTGAGTATCCTGCTGCATCACCTCAAGAACATCACGTCTGGTTGTTTCTCTTTTAAAGTGTAGCTTGATAAGTGAGGTCAAGTGGTCACGTGTATCCTGTCATTGAAGATGCCATCAACTTTTCATCTAATACTTTTAGCACCTATGGATAATAATTGCTATATTCTTTATTTTATTAAGGGTTACAAAACAGTTCTATTCTAATTTTATTATTTCTTCTACATTTCTAAGCTATAATTCTTCTACAAAGAGTTTTATGTAACCATGAATTGGTTAGCTTACAATAGAGTTAATTTAGTAAACATAACATAGATGCTTTCTTCTCTATAAAAGTTTTCAAGAAAATTAGATGGTGCCAATAAAATAATATGGTGCCATAGAACTTCCAAAATAACTTCTCTGTATACCCCTAGAATGTTATATAGTTAATGTATTTCAATGCGCAGCTGGTATTATTTTTCTTGACATCAAATTTTCTCATATCTAACCAGTGGGAGTTCCTTCAAGTTGGTTCCTATGTACTGTTGAACAAAATTATCACAGTCTTTGAAACCTCTCTGCTTCCTGGTATGACAACATGTTCTGGTCTTACCTAGTATATCTTTACCCAGACCTAAAAGCAGTCACTTCCTCAAGGGTTCCTGGCTTCTTTTAGTGAGAAAGAGTATTTAGAGTCTATATTAGTTTTTAATTTTTGTGTGACAAATTACCACAACCTAGTCTCTTAAAATACATACAGAGAATGTAAATTAGTACAACTTCCACGGAAATCAGTATAAAGATTTCCCAAAGAACTAAAAGTATATCTACCATTTGATCCAGCCATCCCCCTACTTGGTATTTACCCAAGGGAAAAGAGGTTGTTATACAAAAACGACACATGCACCCACATGTTTATTGCAGCACAATTTACAATTGCAAAGATGTGGAATCAACCTAAATGCCCATCAACTGATAGGTGCATAAAGAAAACATGGTATATACCATGGGATGCTATTCAGCAATAAAAAAAGAATGAAATAATGTATTTTGCAGCAACTTGGATGGCATTGGAGATCATCATCCTAAATGAAAAACAGAGGAACAGAAAATCAACTAACTAATGTTTGTGCTTATAAGTGAGGCCTAAGTTAAGGGTCTACAAAGACATATAGTATGGTATAATGAACACTGGAAATTCAAAGGGGAAGGGTGGGAAGGGTGTTAGGGATAAAAAATTGCCTATTTGATGCAATGTGCACTAGTAGGGAAGACAAGTACACTTAGAGCCCAGACTTCTTATCACTAGACAATGAATACATTTATGTAACCAAAAACCACTTATACCCCTAAAACTATTGAAATTAAAAAAAATACACATATACACACACATGTGTATATAAAATCTTATAGCTTCCATAGGTCAGAAATTTGGGCATGACTTATCTCAGTCTTCTGCTCAGAGTATCACAAGTCTGAACTCCAGGATTTAGCTGAGTTACATTCTTATCTGCAGGCTTGAGCAGGGAAGAATCTGCTTCCAAATTTATTTGGGTCACTGTCAGATTCATTTTCTTGTTGCTGCTAGATCAAGGGCCCAGCTTATTACTATCTATCTGCTGGAGACCACACTAGATACACTAGAATTTCCTGCCACATGACCCTCTCCATAGGAGGTTTACATCACAGCAGCTTGCTTCTTCAAGGCCAGCAGGAGAATCTTTCTCACTAAAGCTTCCTAATATGGAGTTTTATACAATGTGGTGTGATAATAATAGTGGCATCTCATCATCTGTGTCTTTTATTTTTGGTTAGAAGCAAGTTACAGGTTCTGCTTACACTCAAGAATGGAAGAGATTATACAAGAGCATGCATAATTTATTAGGAATCACCTTAGGTTTTATCTAACTTGGGGGTCAAAATCTAGGAATTTGTGACAATCACTGCTTCTTAATTGTCTTTGTATTTAGGCCTTTTCAGTGGCCTGAGTCAGGACATACATTTCTTTGAAAAAAAATACACAAAGGATGCTTTCTTAAATTTTTGGTTTTATATTAGCATTCTTTTATTCTTACTTTGAAAATCTTGATTCCTAAATATTTTAGCATAATTCACTTGCTTTATTATATACATAAATGTATATATGTGCACATACATACAAAGTTTAAATATTTATTTTGATATAATACTTGTATAGCAAACATATTATCTAGATACAGTTCAGGTTTTTCATCCTTATAATATATTCCAGAATCTAATTTCTATATTTCAAAGTCACTAGAATTATCCCTCCCTTTATATATTTTTTCATTCTAAATAATGTTATATTATCTTTTGTTTTGGTTTTATTTTGTTTCATAATTGTGTAACATACATCATTCCAAAGTCAAAATTATAAAACAAGGTACAGAGAATAGTAGTGTTCATTCCTGATCTCTTTTAATTCACACTCCTGTGGGAAATATTTTCATTAGTTTGGTTGATACATCCATCCATTTAAAAAATACATCAGTATATGTGAGTAAACTTACCTATCTATCATCTATCTATCTGTCATTTATCTATCTATCATCTATCTATTCATTCATCCAACCATCTGTCCATCCATCCATCTTCATACATCCCTTATTTGTGTATAATTAGTTTGGATCTAGTCATTTGCTGTCAAAAACTTCTACTCGTTTCGTCAAATTTGCCAAAAAATGTATCTAGTCAGGAGAGAATTCTAGAAATTTAGCTCTCTCCCCTGAACTCCACTGTGAATCTTTCCTAGAGATCTAGATTCTTTCACAAACAATAAAAAGGGATTCATTGAAATTGTCATCCTTACTATCACTCCATGACTCCACAGAGGGATAAAAACAAAAACAAAACAAAACAAAACCAAAAATGTATTCCATGTCTTTCTCCTCAGTTGCACCAAGCACTGCTACTATTCAAATCTAGTGGACTCCGTAGGGAAAATGGTAAAAATTCAAATCTGGTTGGAACATAATCAGTTCCAGAATGTGGCACAAAACTGATCAGTGAATCACACCTTTAAACTCTTAAGAGTGGTTAATAAAGCTATCATTATTTTATGTACTGATATTGCACATCTTCTTATGTAACAGCTTCAATATTTTCTTTCAATGTAAGTTTTATGCTGTTTTTAATACTAAGACAATATTTCTACTACTACATTTAGCATTCACCAAAATTTTCAAATATACTGGTATTTATTTCTGGGAACGCTATACTAAATGTATATTCATTGTTGCTTTTTTCCCTTCAGCTTTATATTATAAAATTTCTCAAACATTTAGAAAATACAGATAATTAAATGACTAATAGATGGCCTATCAGTCCAACAATTATCAGTGTTGCATATTTTTGTTTCATCTATTCCTCAGATTTTTTCCAGGCAGAATACTCAAAAACAAATTCCAGCTATCATAGAATTATAACTGCAAATACTTGAGTACATATTTTTTTTTTTTTTTTTTTTTTTTTTTTTTTTTTTTTTTTATTTTTGGTTAAGTTTTGGGGTTTGGCATACAAAAATATTTCGTTACGGTACCGTTTTTTTTAAGGGGTGTAACCCCAGCCAGAAATAGTAACACACCCCCC
>CAUYQG010054217.1:0-22697 GCA_963574415.1 Tarsius wallacei | reverse complement strand
TTTATTTTCTTCAGTTTTGTCTTTGCTTTCTCCTTATCCCACTACATTTTGAAGAAACTGTCTTGTGCTTATATTCCGAGAAATTTAGAAAAGTATGTTCCTTTTTTTGGCTCCTGATATGTGAAAATAAACTATATATTGACCTAAGGACTTTAAAAAAAGCAATAAAAAAGGAAAAAGAAGGAAACATTGCATATAAATGCACAAAGAAAGAAATAAACTCAGTATTGATATTTAAATGTTAATAAATTTTTTTGGAATTCAATTTGACATGTTTTTTTATTTTTCCCATAAATCTCAAATGTTCGCCAGGACATTTGGATTTGCTACCTAATCAATTCTTAGAGAAAAAAAAATATAGATTTACTATGGTATATTAAATTAAATCTTTACTATGTTTTTTGTTTGTTTGTTTTTGAGTTGGAGTCTCACTGTCGCCCAGACCGGAGTGCAGCGGCCGCTCCCGGCCACCGCAGCCTCGACCTGCGGGGCTCCGGCGATCCTTCCGCCTCAGCCTCCCGAGTAGCCGGAACTACAGGCGCGCGCTACCACGCCCGGCTAATTTTTTTTTTATTTATTGTAGAGATGAGGTCTCGCCAAGTTGTCCAGGCGGGTCTCGAACCCGCGGGCTCAGGCAGTCCACTCACCTCAGCCTCCCAAGGAGTGGGATTACAGGCTGAGCCACCGAGCCCGGCTTTTACAATGTTTTTGATGCTCATAATACCTGAATCTATTTTTTTATAGCTACCATACCTAAATCTACAATTATAATGAAGTAATAGGAATGGCATAAGATTTGACCAATAACATAGGCAAATTGCTGTGCTAATTTAGAATAGACAAATATTGATGTTGTAAAAATAATGTATGAATTGAATTCTACAAATGATTATTGTACAATATGTTTAAACTTGATTGGGACCAATAAAAGAAAGTGAAAGAATGGAACTTGATATTTCTTGGATCACTCATAATTTTTAAGAAACTGTTTGACTTACAGATCATTTAATTTTGCTTTTTAAAACGCACCATCATACTCTTTTCAGGTGAGAAAAAATAAGTATTATATACACTGCTTTTATTTTGTTTTAAAATTTCATTTTAATTTTGGCTTTAGTTATTTTATTTTTTATTTTTTCACCTCAAGGTAATGTTAACTGTGCAAAAGTGAATTGAACGTTTTCCATCTTTCCATAAGAGATAAGATAAAAAAGTAGGACTCAACAAAACTGAAAAGCTTCTATAAAGCAAAAGAAACCATCAAGAGGGTGGGGAGACAGCCCATAGAATGGCAAAAATATATTTGCCAACTGTATATCTGACAAAGGCCTAGCATCCAGGATTTATAAGGCTCTCAAATATGCTGAGAGGGAAAAAAACAGCTCTATTAAAAAGTGGGCAAAAGATATGAATAGACACTTCTCAGGAGAAGACATACGAGCATCCAACAGATACAAGAAAACATGCTGAGCCTCACTAATCATCAAAGAAGTGAAAATCAAAAACACACTTCGATATCACCTAACTCCAATCAGGATGGCCATCATTAAGAACTCAAAAAACAGCCGAGCTTGGTGGCTCAGCCTGTAATCCCGCGCTTTGGGAGGCCGAGGTAAGTGATTGCCTGAGCCTGCGGGTTCAAGACCCGCCTGGCCAACTTGGTGAGCCCTCATCTATACAATAAATCAAAAAATCAGTCGGGCGTGGTAGCGTGTGCCTGTAGTTCCAGCTACTTGGAAGGCTGAGGTGGAAGGATCACCGGAGCCCAGCAGGTCGAGGGTGCGGTGGCCAGGAGCGGCTACTGCACTCCAGTCTGGGCGACAGAGTGAGACGCCAACTCAAAAAAAAAAAAAAAAAAAAAAAGAACGCAAAAACAACTGATGCTGGAGAGGATGTGCAGAATAGGGAATGCGTCTATAATGTTGGCGGGAATGCAAATTAGAACAATCTCTATGGAAAACAGCATGGTGATTTCTAAAAGAACTAAAGGGCAACCTTCCTTACTACCCAGCAATCTTCCTTTTAGAGGAAGTCAGATCATTCTACAGAAAAGATACCTGTACACACATGTTCATTCATAATAGCAAAAACATGGAACCAAATGTGCTGCCCATCTAAGTGGACTGAATTTTAAAAAGTGGCACATATACATGAAGGAATATTATGCGCCATAAAGAAAGACGAAATTATAAAGTTTGCAGCAACTTGGTTGGATTTAGAGTCTATCACACTCAGTGATCTATCACAGAAACCAAGAACTGAGTACCACATGTTCTCACTCATTAGTGGACCCTGAACACCTATCATAATACAAGAAGGGGATTGGCAGTTGCAGGACACTGCCAGGGAGGGAGGGAGCAGGGAGGATGGTGGCATATAACATCAGTAAGAGTACCTGCTTCTAAGCCAGGTGAAGCGAGGACCATGGGAGGCTCAAACTTCACCAACATGTTGTCCACTTATGTACCTAATACTGAATTGTACCTCACATCTTTAAAATATAATAAATTTTAAAAAAATGTTCTAACTTTGTATCTGTCTTGGTAGAAACAACATAGCAAACGGATATAGAAAACAATTGATCTGGGTTCCTACCACACTTTTATTCATTATGCTCTTCAGTGTTTTGTGATAATTTAGGAGAGTCTTTGTTGTAAGTTGCTAATTGGATACATAAATAAATTAAAATATTTTATGGTTTCGTATACATTTACAAGATACATTCTGTTTCGGTGCTAATGCAAGATGGTTTGCTTTATTTTCCAGTCTATCACTTGCAAAATTAATTTCTAAGGCAAGGATGAAAAATAATTTTCTTTGAATGCACAATTAAAAACTAAAATATGGTAAATGATTTTTACCTATTTTACTTTTAACGTATTATTTTTACACCTCTTTAATAGAAGGAGATAATGTTTTTATACAGAGAAATATGGCAAGACACATGTCAGAACATTTAAAATACTTTATTTTTACAGAATTTAATAAAAATATTCAAAAGTGCCTTTGCTAGATACTGTTAGATACTTCATGTTTGAAAGCAATCTATTATTCATTTCTGCAGATGCCTTTCTCTGACTGTAAAATCATCAGAATGAAAAAGTAAAGAAAAGTAAACTTTTTTCTCAATGCTTTGATTTGAAATTTGTGGTAAATTATGAATATGCTTTTAAAAATTCTAATTACTGTATATTTATATTGATTACATCATATAATCCTGTATTTGCAGGATGTTACTACTTCAGACTCAGTTTACTCACAATACACAACAATTATCATGGGCAACAGTCATTTTAATAGTCTTTTGCTACAAAACCAACCTTTAAAATAATTGTTTGGAAGCAAGTCAACCTTTATAATAATTATTTGGAAGCACGTAACTATGAAATCCTAACACAACTTTTTATCAGTAATCAACTAACATTCAGCCAAAAAATTTTGCTTACTAGTTAGTTACTAGTCTAACTATTCAACTATATAAAAATTAATCTTGTTTACATAGAGTATAAGCTTTGTTACTATAAGGATGCACTGATAGGTATCTTGATAATTTTTAATATAAATAGGAGTCTATTGACTAGTACAAAACTTTTTTTCTATATTCCAATCTGCAGTCTGACTCTGTTGATCTATGAAATTTCTCTGTGTAAAAAAATCTTGCTAGAGTTCTTAGAAACAAAAGTTCATCTGGTGTTTTATCAATTCACTTTGCCAAATTCATTTGTCTTTACTATTTATTTCACAGTAGCATTTGTTCTTCATTTGCAACGACTTAATATAAACTAGATATTAGGTGATAATAAAAAGAAAAGTCTCCCTTCACTTTTTTTTTTTTATCCAGTTGGCTACAAGTATAGCGAAGTTCTTACAAGTCTACGAACTTAAATCTCCATTAAATATCTTATTTCTTCCCAAATCCTTAGTTCAATTTCCTGTGAATGCATGATTCCTTTTTTTATGAAGAAAGCATAAAATCATCTTGAAGATAATCTCTGTTTTATACTGTTTATAAATACCTGTTCTGTCTGTGGAGTTTCTCTTCTGGTTAAAAAATCAAGTGCCAGTCCATTATTAAATTTAGATTTCTGATGTTTTTTACTTCAAAACAAAGAATAGTTGTACTAAAATTCAATTTGGTCTGTATACCAACTTTTACCTCATACATTTTTCAAATCTCTGCTACATATATTTTTGTCTTGTAATTTTTTTACTTTGATTTCTGCTAAATCAGTCAAATGTTTCTCTCTTACTCTCTTATTTTTTTACATCAATAATCCCTTTTTAAAAATTTAACTAGCAACCTACTTGAAAATGGCTTTACTAGAAAGCAATTTCACATATCAAATGCATGACTAAAATGCAAACTATAGTTCATTTCTGAATCAATGAGTTTTGTTTATCATCATACATATTTGTTAGTTGATAACAAAATACACCAGAAGTTAGCATTCTCATCTGAAAAATCTGCTTAATATAAATTATTATTCTTGATCTTAATAAATGAAAATATACTGCATTCTTCAATAATGGTGCTTAATTGTATTTTTTGTTTATATTCAGTACTTAATGTTAAAATAATTCCACTATGGACTCTTGTCACATTACTTGTACAGATTTTAAAAACTGTTGTTGAAAAAAAGAACCAATACACATAGATAGGAATTCAAGACATTATTCTTATCTTTTCTTACATATAATAAACAAACATTCATACTTCCAAAGAGTCCTTTAAAAAAGTGATAGCATGGAACAACTGCCTTAAAACTATTCCACAGTGAATTATACCTCTAACTTAAAACATATTTTTAAAACTTTGGTCTTAATCTCTGAGCTTTCACATTATTCATATTTGTCTAAAAATTTTTTCCAGAGACAATTTTTAGTCAGTACTTTTTAAAAAACATTTTAATATGTTGTTATAAAGATAGGTAAAGATATAAATTAATGGATTATTTATAGTCTCATGGTTCACTGTAACCAAGAAAATTTAAATGTGTTATTTTATTTAGATTTTACAAAAATATTATTTCCAATGGGAATCTTACTATGACACATTATTTTCAAAAATTCAAATAAAAATAATGTGACCCAGTAATAATTGAATAGGGCTAAGTTAGCCCCTAAAAGAGCTTCATAGAATCATTAAGAGTGCCAGGAGCAAGTTTGGAAACCAGTACTGAAGACAAAATCTATTTTTCATAAAACATAGCTTCCTTTCATTAGAATGAATAGTTTCAAAGCTCTGGTTTTGTTAGGCTATTTGGTTGTGCCAACTTTTGACATAGCTAGGAAGCTGTTGACATTGTCATTTTCATTTCTAGCAACTGAAGTTATATAAATATTGCATAATTACCGTACAGCAAATACAATATATATGGTATTATAATAAGAACTTTATATGAAAATATGTATGTCAAACTTTAAAACCAAGATGCATTTACTAGAGTCAATATGTCAAATAGTTGAGTACTAGTTGTTACAGAAACTATGAAGTTTATTTACCACTCCTCCTTCAGTTCTGGACAAATTTTAACAAATGTACATAGCTGGGAATATATACCCCAGCAAAAAAGAAAGGTGGAATAAACAGAGATGGAAAAGAAAGGGGTTGAGGACAAGCAAGTGGAATAATAATTTACCTGGAATTTAGAGTCTGTTTGGGGTAGTTGAGTTCTATGGCGAGATTATTACTTTCTTTTTTTAAGTTTTATTTTATTTTTAATTGATACTTAATAACTGTGGATATATGTAGGGGATAGTGTGATGCCTCAATACATGTATACATTGTATAATGATTGTATAAGGAGCAAATCATGTTAACTAGCATATCCATCACCACAAAACATTACCCTTTCTTTCTGGTGAAAACATTCAAAATTCTCTATTTTAGCTATTTTGAAATAGTCAGTACTTTATTGTTAATTATAAACACTCTACTGTGCAATACAATATCAGCATGTATATGTTCCATCTAACTCTACTTTGTACCCATGGACCAGCCTCTCCCTATGCCTTTTTCCTCTACCCTCCCTAGCCTATGGTAACCACTCTTCCCTTTATTTCATGAGATCAACTTTTTTTAAAAGGATGTGGAGTACAATTCAGGATTAGGTTACAAGTGGACATCATACAGGTAAACTTTGGGCCACCCTTTGATCCCCATTTTCCTGGTTTGAGATCACGCATCCTTATCGATGTTGTGTACCTGCACCACCCCAGCAGTACCCTGCTACTGTCAATCCCTTTCTAATAGTGTTATGGTAAATGTTCAGGGTCCAATTATGAGTGAGAACATATGGTACTCAGTTCTTTGTTTCTGTGATAGATCACAGAATGATAGACTCCAAATCCTTCCAAGTTACTGTGAAGTCCATATATCTGTCCTTCTTTATGGCTGCATAATATTCCATTATGCATATGTACCACTTGTTTTTATCCAGTCCATTTTCAATGGGCAGCATGGTCGGTTCCATCTTTTTGCTATTGTGAATAGTGTTGCAATAAATATGTGTGTGCAAGTATCTTTTTGAAGAATGTTTTGAGTTCCTCTGGGTATATTCCCGGAAGGGGGATTGCTATGTCACAAGGAAGGTCAATGTGTCTTTTGCACATTTATTTTGTGCCCTAAGTCTTGCCAAAGTCCTTTTTCAGTGAAAGGAGGTTTTTGACAGAATATCTTGGAATTTCAAGGTATAGGATCATATCATAAGCAAAGAAATAACTTAACTTCTTCTTTTCCTATTTGGATACCTCTGATTTCCTTCTCTTGTCTACTTGCCCCTGTTAGGAATTTCAACACAATGTTGAACAAGAGGGATGAGAGTGAGCAGTCTTGCTGTGTTCCAGTTTTCAGGGGAAATGCTTCCAGTATGCTGGTTGTGGGTTTATCATAGATGCAGCTTGCTATTTTGAGGTATATTTCTTCTATGCCCAGGTATTGGAGGGATTTTATCAATCAGGGATGCTGGATTTTACCAAAGACTTTGTCTGCACCTAATGATATAATCATGTGGTTTTTATTTTTACATCTATTGATATATTTAATTACATTTTTGGCCTTGTTTATGTTGAACTAGCCCTTTATCTCGGGGATGAGGCCAACTTGGTTCTGGTGAATGATTTTTGAGATATATTGTTGGATCCTATTTACTAGAATCTTGCTGTGGATTTTTTTATCTGTGTTCATAAGGAATATTGGTCTGTAGTTTTCTTTTTTCGTTAGGTCTTTACTCAGTTTGGGTATCAGTGTGATGTTAGCTTCCTAAAATGATTTGGGGAGAATTCTGTCTTTCTCAATTGCCTGGAATACTTTTAATAGGATTGGTATCCTCCTTGTATGTTGTGTAGAATTCCCCTGAAAAGTCATCTGGTCCTGGGCTTTTTTTTTTTTTTTTTTTTTGGTAGTTAGTTTTTTTTGTTTTGTTTTGGTTTGGTTTGGTTTCTTATGACTGAGTCAAATTCTTTGGCTGTTATTGGTCTATTTAGTGTCTTGATGTCCTCTTGCTTCAATACTGTGAGATTGTGTGATGTGAGAAAGTTCTCTATTTCCTCTAGGTTATCAAGTTTGTTTCCATACAGGTTTGCACAGTAGTTTCTGATAATCGTTGATATTTCTTTGGGGTCAGTTGTGATTTGATCTTCTGATTTCTGATTATGTTTATTTGGGCTTTTTCTCTCTTTTTCTTGGTCATCTTGACTAGGAGTCCATCAATCTTTTTGTTATTTCAAAGATCCAGCTTTTTGTTCTTTTGATGTTTCCTATGATACTTTTGTCTTCTATGCCTCATATTTGGGCTTTTGCTTTTGTTATTTGGCTTCTTCTGCTACAGTTAGGGTTTTGGTGGTATTGTCTTTCCACTTCCTTAGGTTATTAGTTAGGCTGTTAACTTATGATCTTTGCATTTTCTTTATGTGTGTTCATAGCAATATAAATTCCCCTCTTAGAACTGATTTCATAGCATCCCAGAGGTTTTGGTAAAATTTTTCTTCATTTCCTTTTGTTTCCAGGAATCTTTAATTATATTTTAATTTTTGTGTTGTCTTAGTAGTTGTTCAGCATCATGCTGTTTAGTGTCCATGTCTTTTTTGGGTTTGGGGGAAATTTTGTTGATGTTGATATTTATTTTTATTCCACTGTGGTCTGAGAAGAAGCATGGCAGTATTTTGATCCTAGGAAATTTGTTTATGGCCAAGGATATAATTGATCTTAGAATATGTACCATGTGGTGATGAGTAGAATTATATCTTGTGGTTGTTAGGTGAAGTATTCTGTAGATATTTATTAAGTCAATGTGGTCAAGTGTGAAGTTGAGGTTCTGGATCCCTTTGTTGATTTTTTGCCTAGGGTTGTTAGTGGGGTCAAGGGTAGTTAGTGAGGTCTTTAAGGCCCCAGTTACAATAGTATTAGAGTCAATATCTTTTTTACTTTACTTACTTAGTAGTTGCTTTATAAATGCTGGTGTTCCTGTGTTGAGTACATACATGTTCAGGATGGATTGCACCTTTTATCATTATGTATTGTCCTTTTGTATCTTTTTAAAATTTTGAGAGCTTAAAGGTTGTTTTGTCTGATATTAAGATCATGACTCCTGCCTTCTTTTGTGATCCATTTGCCTGAAAATTTGTTTTGCATCCTCTAACCTTGAGTCCCTGTGTGTCCTTTGTGTTGAGATGAGTTTCCTGAATGCAGAAAATCATTGGATCATGGATTTTATCCAGTTTCCCCATTTTGTGTCTTTTTAGTGGTGCATTTAGTCCATTCATGATCTGGCTGATTATTGAAATGTGATTATTTATCCTCATTATGAGGTTCTTATAAAGTTTTTTCTCTGTTTTCTTTCAACTTTTGGCTTGATGTATATGTGTGTTTTCAAGTTTGCAGTCATGATGTATTCTCTCTTGTTTCTGTGTTCTCTTGTTCTTTTGGGAAGTGTGTGGTTATTCTTTTTTTATTTCTTTTGTTTCTGTGCTTAACATTTTTAAGCATCTCCTGTAGAGCTGGTTTGGAAGCTGCATAATTTCATATGGATTTGATGTCTGAGAAGGATTTTAATTCTTCATCACTGATAAAGCTGAGGTTGGCTGGGTAGGAAATTTTTGGTTAAAATTGTTTTTCTTTGAGGACTTTGAATATTTGACTTCATTCCCTTTTAGCTTGTAGTATTCTTGCCAACAGGTCTGCTGCTACTCCGATTGGTTTTTCCTGGTAGGTAGTCTGATCTTTCTCTCTTGCTGTCTTTAGGATTTTTTTCCTTTTGTACCTACTTTGGTAGGCAACTTACAATGTGTCTAGGGGTTGGTCTTCTCATTTGATGGCTTACAGAGGTTGTCTGTATCTCTTGTGTTTGGAAAGTCACATTTTTAATGAGATGGGAAAAGTTTTCTTGAATAACCTCATGGAATAATTGCTGCAAGGTGTTCTCCCTTTCCCTTTCTTCCTCTAGGTTATCAATCAGGCATAGGTTTGACCTCTTGATATAATTGCACATCTGTTAAAGATTTTGTTCTTTCTTTTGAGTTTTCTTTCTATGTTTTTAAAGATTAGGTTAATTCCATGTTTTGGTCTTTAAGTTCTGAGGTTCGTTCTTCTGCTTGATTAATTCTGCATTCCATGCTTGTCATCTTGTAATTTATTTACTGGATGAAATTTGTATGCCTAAAATCTCTGTTACAAGTTCTTTCAGTGTTATATCTTTTATTTCTTGAGTCTTATTCACTCTTTCTATCCATTCCTTGTTGTATTCTGGAGCCAATCATTGGTGACTTCCATTGTTTGGACTTGAGGTCTGATTTTTCAGGCATTATCTCTTTGTTACACTTGGAATAACCTGTGTTTTTCCTTTTTTTTTTTTTCCTCATTTGTGACAGATCTCTTTCTTTTCTCTGTAGTTCGGTTATTCAGTGGAAGTGAGAGAGTCTTTCACTTCTGATATTTGCTCAGCTCTCTCTTCTTCCTTAATCAGGGCTCTAAACTTGTTCTTTTATGAAGCAGCACTGTGGGCGGGAAGCTTTGCTCTATCTTGAGTTTTGAGAGTCTAATAAGGTGAAGGATGGGGAGCTAGGATTCAAAAGCTACTTGCAAATCACAATGATCTCCCTGAGACCCACTCCCCACCACCACTCTATATGACAATGCAATGGGTACATGTGTGTACCCCTGAGTTCAAGATATAGTAACAGCAATGAGGAGAACAGAGGAAAGTAGAATGAAATAAGAGAGACAAAATTTTTTTAAAAGAAAAAAAAAACAAAAAAAACAAAAGCAGAAATCAAAGCTAAAAACAACTAAATACTCTCTCTCTCTCTTTCTCTCTCTCTCTCACACACACACACACACACACATACACACACACAAACTAAAGCCAAAACAAACTGGATAAAAACCAAAGCAAAGCAGATATCAAAGAAAAACAGAATAAACAGGAAAAATGAACACACACGCACACTCATGCCCAACACAAAATGAAAAAAGAAAAGAGAAAAAGAATTCAAATTGAAACTTTACACACATTCACATACACATTAAATTTCAAAAAGAGGAAAAAAAAAGAAACCTGAAAGATGAACACTCATTCATGTACATATGTAAACAGAAAACAAAACAACAACAACAAAAAAGAAGAAAGAAAGAAAAAATAGAAGAATAAAAAAAGATAAAAGTAAAAAAAAAGGTCGGGGAAAATCCAGACTGGCTCCTCACATTCACATATTCATTTGTGCACAAAGAAAAAAGAAAAGAAAAAAATTTAAAAAACTAAGAAACAAACAAACAAAAATAACCTGCCTTCTTGTGGCAGGTCTGTAATTGTTCCTCTCTGCTGCTCACAGGTAGGCCCCCCTGTTGTCTCCTGGGGAGATTTGGCCTCATTCACGATCTCCCCAGTGTCCCGCTGGGGAGAAGAGGAGGAGGAGGTGGTGAGGATGGGTGGGACTTCAGTAATCCCCTCCCACACTCATACTTTCAGGGGAATCCCCTCCAGGGGGGAGATGAGGGATTGTCTCTTTCCAAGATGCTGGCAGGGGTGTGCCTTAGCCATGGTTATCCTGGAATAAAGTCCTTCTATCATGGCTGATGTCCAGGCTCTGCCTGGATTCATCCCTCCTAGTTGTGGCTCAGTCATGTGGATCTGATGTTCAAAGGACTGCTGGAGAGGAGGGGGTTGGGTCAGCCCCAGAATCACCACTGATCTCTTCAGGGGGCTCCCTCATACTATTCTGGTCACACCTTTTGTCCCACAGCTGAATGAGGGTAGAGGCTAGACCACCTAAGATTCAGCACTCCTCCTGTCCCTCCAGAGTTTATGCTTATGGGATATTCCCTCTGGGTCGCAGTCAATCCTTGATTAATTGATCCACTGGTCATAGAGGGTCTGTTGGTCCTTGGTGAGCAAGACAGAGCACTTCTCTGCCCAGTTTTCAAGATGGTGGCAGGGTCCCTATTTTGTCTCCTCCGGTGGGGGTTCTGCCTCTGGGCTCCCTCACTGTACTCCCTCCACAGCCCTTGCTGTCAGTGTCCAGACAGGCACTGCAGTGGTGAGGCAGCGCCTAGAACTGGCAGTCAATCTCAGCATCTTCTTCCCAGGAAGAACTTCGTTGATTTTTTAAAAAATGGCAGTCAACTTCTGTGCCCAGGAAGTGCTAGAGTTCAAGCAGAGCAGCTGTAGCACCAGCCACTTCAACAGGAGTTCCCTGGTCACTAGTCTCTGAGCCCCAACTCAGTCAGCAACTCTAACGCCTACTCACTCACAGACACGTATGCAAAATTTTCCATACACTCACTCACACTGTGACTCACATAGTCTGACTGGCTTCACCACCATCTTCCCAGAAATCTGATGGCAAGATTTTTAAAAAGTAAAGATCAGATACAGATAAACTAAATGCTAGGCTGAATTTGAAAAGTTGGAAAGAAATGAATAATGAAATAATTTAGTTTAAGGGCAGGGAATGAGCAACACTAAACTTTATTTACATTATTCCTATAACAACACATATAGAGTAGGAAAGAGAAAGCATAAAATTATATTTAAAAAAGTTAAAAGTGTTACTGGAAGCAAACACAGAAGTTGTTGAAATGTTAGAAATTCAACTCTCTTGAATGACACATTTCATCTCCAACACTCAGCAGATCATTGCTGTGGTACACTATTTTGAACTGTTTTAAAATAGAGCTGGCAGCCGGGCTTGGTGGCTCAGCCTGTAATCCCGTGCTTTGGGAGGCTGAGGTGAGTGGATTGCCCGAGCCCGCGGGTTCGAGACCCACCCGGGCAACTTGGCGAGACCTCATCTCTACAATAATTAAAAAAACTAGCCGGGCGTGGTAGCGCGCGCCTGGAGTTCCAGCTACTCGGAAGGCTGAGATGGAAGGATCGCGGAGCCCAGCAGGTCGAGACTGGGTGGCTGGGAGCGGCCACTACTGCATCCAGTCTGGGCGACAGAGTGAGACTCCAACTCAAAATAAAATAAAATAAAATAAAATAAAATAAAATAAAATAAAATAAAATAGAGCTTGTTTCAAAGTCTATATATTCCTAGCCTATTTAACTCTTCTATGTAATTCAATCATTTTTATTTCACGTGTTATCAGTAAAATAGAAAAAATTTGAACACTCTGAGTTACTGCAATGGTTGAATGAAATAGTAGTTGTATTGTGACTGAAATGCAGGCATTACTCAATCAATGCCAGCTTACTCCTCCTTTTCCAATAAAACTCATTTATGGAAGTTCTACCCATATAACAAAAGGAGTTTATCACCTCTTTGAAAAGTAGGCCTTCTTTGAGAGTAGTAGAACACACACAGAGAATAAAAATGATTCAGGGATAAATTCACTTATTTTTCCATTAGTATGTTTTAGTATTATTTTTTACTTTTATTGCCTTTTATTATCTTATAAGTTATACCAAAGAAAAATTTTATTTTCCTCAGTTACAATTTTAGTATGTGCTCTCATAACAACAAAAGAGAGAACTTATCATCTCAAAAGTAGATTCATAACTGACTTTCCCATTTAGTCACATATCGTTCTTTCCTTGAACTTTATTTTTCTTGTTATAGTTCTCTTTTCTTTTCATTTAATAAACAATAATTTTGTCACTGGAATATGTCTGGCAGTGCTATGTATACACACACACACACATACACACACACAGTGAAAGTGTTCATTTTATCCGGGCTCGGTGGCCCAGCCTGTAATCCCGCGCTTTGGGAGGCTGAGGTGAGTGGATTGCCTGAGCTCGTGGGTTCGAGACCCGCCTGGGCAACTTGGCGAGACCTCATCTCTACAATAAATAAAAAATTAGCAGGGCGTGGTAGCGCACGCCTGTAGTTCCGGCTACTCAGAAGGCTGAGATGGAAGGATCGCCAGAGCCCAGCAGGTCCAGGCTGCGGTGGCCGGAAGCGGCCACTGCACTCCAGTCTGGGCGACAGTGTGAGACTCCAGCTCAAAAAAAAAAAAAAAAAGAAAAAAAAGAAAGTGTTCATCTGCATAGTAACAGAAGGAGATTAAAGCAAACAAAATATTTAATTGAGAAAAAAATCAATCATCATTTTCTAATTGTCATTAAAAAGTAACTTTAACTGACAATTCTTTCAGCTTCGTTTGATAAAGATAAAAACAAAATGAGATTACAGGAGTAAATGTAACCAAACAGCGAAGCACTGTATTTCATTTTAGATGGATTTTTGTAAATTTCATCTGGGGAAGCACAATTTATCTACTTTCCTTCTGCCTAATTTTTCATTCTTTTTGACAGCTAACATTAGGGGATTGCTTTTCTTTTTTATAGTTGTGATTGTTCATTTTATTTTTTAAATTTATTTTTAAAGAGAGAAAAATGAAATTTGTTGATAATTGACATGATGTATAGAAGAATCTAACACTTGATATAACTGGCATGTAGTGAGAACAACAGAAAAATCCCCACATCCTTTCTTTTGACATTTTTTTTCTTCATTAATTCCTATCCGTGGAACATATATCTGTTGTTTGCTATACTTTGACAGTAGCTTCTTCAAACAAGTAAAAGAAAAATAAATCAGGAACCTGTATATGGATAATATTTGTGGGTATGCAAGACAACTTTTCCAACAAAATTAAACTATATAAACATCGAAATTCAAACATTTTCTTTCACTAAAATAAGCTCTAATTTTCATAAAATGCTTACCTTTTGGTGTAGTCATAAGGTATAAAAGACATAAAATATAAGTCATTTATCATGTCAGTCTAAGAATCTCAAATAATTAGTTGGGTTTTAGAAAATTTCCCTGCAATCACTGTTTGATGCTGCTATTATTGGATGAATTATGCCCAATCTTAGCTATGATTTGACAGAGAAATACATTCACTTATCATGACGATTCAATCCCTGTGATTTGTTGCAATTGAAGGACAACTAAAGTATTTATACTTTATAGCCAGATATGTGCCTGGATGTCTTTGCTTCCCATATGCTCTGGACCATAATGGTTACCATCAACAATGCCACCAAGTTGCCCTCCCAGCCACCTGCTGCTCCCCGCCTCCTAGCTAAGACTAGGTCACTGGAGAGAAGTCAACAAAAGCTACAACATAGCCCATCACTGTTCTGACACTGCCTTGATCTACTCAGTGACCTCTAGGTTCTACCAGAAACTGCTGCCATTCTCATTATCTACTTCTGAAGCTACAAGAAAAACAAACAAACAAAACCAATTAAGTGACTTGTAGCCTTAATGAGTAAATAATTTCATGTATATCAATTATTCTACTTATATAGTGGGGAATTCTACCTCTTAATTAGACAAAATATAATCAAGTACATTAAAATATTTTCTAACACTTAAAATTCCCTGAGAATTTTCTTCATTATTAGCTTTATTTTCTACTAGATCTAACTCATAGTATATAAGGTAGTCATTCAACTAATGTCTCTGTGTTAAAACATACAATACAAATTACTTTTATATTTTATTCTAATCATTAGTTAAAATTTGCAAACAGAATAAAAGTACTTAAAGGCTGAAATATTAAACTAATTTAGTCTGTAGCTATTTTCAACCCAATGGTTGATACTAGCTTATATGCATGTAAGAAAAATATAAAAGGAAAGAGGCATCCACAATTGAGTAAATAGAGAAGTGAGACAATAGGCAACTATTTTATGATTAAATCAGTGTGCAAGTCTTTAAATCTGTGTCCATAATGAAATAAGCTATAATTTTGGTAAGCATACAATGTTTATTTATACTTTGCATAAAGGGCAATCTGGGAAAATTTGCAAATGCCAATTCATTTGTATTTCATGAGCTACATTTTATTTGATATGTGTTGATTCTTTATTCAGAATCTAAAAATTTTGTGACTATACTTGTGACTAAATGTATTCTGTCCTTGATTTGTTTTTCTCATTGATATTCCTTACATTAAATGTCCAGAACTCATCTAAAATTTCTGCTACATGAACTAAATATTTAGAAGTAATTTAGCTACCTTTATTTTACTTTTCCTTGTCATTTTCTTCCTGAACAGAGGAAAGCGTTTTTAATTTGAATTAGAAGCTATAATTGAAGACATACCTACTAATATAAAGCCTAAGAATATCTGAGAAATTAGTAATTGTTTTGATTAAACTATATTCATGTAGATGAATTAATGAATAATTTTAGAGATAATCAACCCACACAAAATATTATTATAATAATACTTTAATGTTACAGAGGCCTCAGTTGTTTTCTAGAAAAAAATTTCTATTCCCAAAAGAAAATTTCTTCCTTTTCACTTACAATATCAATGAAATCTAGTTTAAAACACTGTCATATGACATAATACTATTTTTAGATTGGCTAGTTTGACAATGTTTAATTAAATAAAAGGATAGCATTGTGATATTTTCTTTCAAAAATGGCAAAGATACATGGCAGGGAATCTTTTTAACAATGCACTAACTAAATAAGAATTATGCAATAAAATGGTAATAATTACTTCAGAAATACCTAACTAAAGTTTGATATTGTGTTATTTTTAATATAGAGAAATATTATTTATGAGATAACTATCTTACACTGCTAAAGGCAGTTAAAAAAACTAAATTGAAAATTTTTTTGTTATTGGATGAGTCAAACTGAAGAATAGTAAAAAAAGTCAAAATTGACATTTATAATAAATTTAATCATGACTCTTCTCAATGTTTAATTAACTCTCATTGATGATTCTGCATGGTTAGCTTCATGGCTTAATTGGGTATAAAAGAACTTTCTCTAAATTGCAATACATATTTACCGTTAAGGCAAAATCTCATTTAATCCATATGACAACATTCTGATGTAGTTATTATAGCTATATTTTAAGATTGAAAAACTGAGGCTTGAGATAAAATAATATTTTCCCCACGAATGCAAAGCTTGTAAGTAGTAAGAACAATCCAAATTCAGACTCTAGAGATCATATTCTATACCAATATTGAAATATATGGGAGGTGTTTAAGCTTTTATTTTAATATAATTTCAAATAAAGCAAGAACACCGAAGAAGGAAAATCGATTTTAAGTTAAGAAAATTGTCAACATATGATTACAAAAAGCAATTCAAATAAAATAAATTCATGTAGTTGAGGTTGTAGTTTTGCTGAAATGTTAATAACTGAAATAGTGAAAAACAAGATGGGAAACTGAATACAGTCATACATTGCTTACCAGCAGGGATATGTTGTGAGAAATGTATTGTCAGGCAATTTTGTTGTTGTGTGACTATCACAGAGTATACTTAGACAAACCTAGATGGTATAGTCTTCTATGCACCTTGGCTGTATGGTCTACCTTATGGTTTCTAGGCTACAAACTCATGCAGCATGTTACTGCACTGAATACTGTAGGCAATTGTAAGACAATGGCACGCATTTGTGTATCTGAACAGAGTAAAGTTACAATACAAATACAATATAAAATATTTTTTAAAAAGGTGCACCTGTACAAAGCACTTAACATGAATGGAGCTTGCAGAACTGGAAGTTTCTCTGAGTAAGTGAGTGAATCGTGAGTGAATGTGAAGGCTTTGGACATTATACAACTCTACCATTTGTAAAACTGTACATTTATAAATATTGTACATTAAATTTTATTTTTTCTTTCATCAATAATAAATTAATCTTACACTACTTACACTTTTATATTATAAGCTTTTTGATTTTTAAATTTTTGGCACTCTGTAAATCATTTAGCCTAAAACACAAGCACATTGTTTAGCTGTACAAAATGTTTTTATATCCTTATTCTATAAGCATTTTTCTATTTCTAATTTTTTTATTACATTTTAAACTTGTGGTTAAACATGAAGACACTGCACAATATCGTCATCTTCCACCTATGTATCTTGCCCCATTGGAAGGTCTTCAGGGACAATAACTTACATAGCACTGTCATCTACTGTAATAACAATGCCTTCTTCTGGAATACCTCCTGAAGGATCAATCTGAGGCTGTTTTACAGTTAGTTATTTTTTATAAGTAGAAAGAGTATACAAAAATAATAAAAGTAGAGTTTAGTAAATACATAAACTTGCAATATATTATTTTATTATTATCAAGAATTAGGTACTGTACAATGATTGTATGTGTTTTACTTTTATACAACTAGCAGTGAGTAGATTTGTTTATACCACCATCACCACAAGCATTATGAATAATGTGTTGCACTATGATATTATGACAACTACCATGTCTCCAGGTGATAAGATGTTTTGGCTTCCTTATAATCTGATGGGACATGGGACCACCACTGTACATGCAATTCATCCTTGACCTACATGTTTTGTGACACATGACTGTGTCTTGCATATTGCTGTCAACAGAAGTCCTTCAGTAGTATATTTCATGTTTATTTTATTTTCAACAAAGAAATGTCATAGTTAAGACTCAGTCTATGTGGGAAATCCACTTTACTACATAATACAGCACCCCAAATAAAAAAAAAAGAAGACTCAGTCTATAGAGTTTCCCATGTTTATGAAATCTCAAAACATTTTTTAAATGCATACTTCTGCTATCTACTGAAATATCTTTCATATCTGTGTCGCTGTTTTGATGAATCAAATGCCTGCCAAGATTTGGTAAACTCTTATAATGTAAAATCTACTCCACAACCCAATACTTGAATCCTGCAATATTTCAAATTCTTGCTGCTTGAACAACTTCAGCACTATTTTTTAAGATTGTTCTATTTTTGAAACCTCTGTAGACAAATATTTTCATGTATAATCCTCTGAAATAATCATGTAGTTTTTTTTGTATTGTTATTCATTCTGACTCCTGTGTCTTTGAAGTCGAATCTTTCCTTTATATGATTTCATTTAGTGTATCTGAAAAGTTTCTTCACATCTTTATATTTTCTCTTGTTTACAGGTCAAGAAAGTTCCAATGCCTTCAATTCATATTTTGTTTATATAAATACAGTCTCCTTTTTTCACCTTACCAGTTACTTTCTTTTGATTAGACTATTTTATGGCATACTAGATTCAACTATCACTTCTTACACATTTACAAAATGCCAAGAGCAATGCTGGTTCACTTAATATACTGGATTGTTTTTTGTATTCAAGCTCAAAGAAAAAAAATTCAGACTTTTTAACCTACTCACTCTTAAATATAGGATCATGAAAATTTATGATTATACTATCACTGAAATTGCTGAAAATATCTCCATAACTCTGGATTTTTAAAACTGGAAAAAGGCTTAAAAAATTTAGAGATCTAAATAACTAACACATAAATAAAATAACTACATAACGATTTAGGTTGAATATTATATGGAGATATAATTTAGTTATGTAATTAAAGGCTACCAGAAAAGTATGTGTCATTTGGCTGCATGAAAAGGTGCTTTTTCTCCAGAAGAAGAAAGTGATGCAATCTCTTTGTTTTGTATATTGAGAATAAACTCAATATATTATGTTATTTTCTTGATATAATGTTTTAAGAAACTCAGAGAAAGTTTAGGAGCAGTTTTCAAGAGAATCAACGTAAAAAAGAATTAAATTTTCACTTAATTTCATGAAGTAAAAAAATATGTCATTGAAACACAAGATGCATTTTTTTTGAAAGCAGGATTTATTGAGAGGACAGAAAAGCTCCCACAGTGTAGGGGGAAGAGGTTGCCTCGCATTTTTAACTATGTACATTGTGCATGTGTATATTTGGATATATACATATGCATGTGAGTGCGTGTATGTATGAGAAAGTATAAACAACATAAGTAAATGCATCATACAATTGTCATCTATGAAACACAGGCTCTTGAAGAACCTCATAAATCTATCATTGTATATTACCTCACCAGAATATTTTTTCTTTACTTAAATGAATGTTAAAATGTTTAAATTTCCCATTATTCACAGTTAATCCTCAATCAAATTTATTCAGTGAGAAAAACAGGTCCTTCTTTTGTCTAAAAGACATTGTTATTTCTTTGAAAAGCAATCAAAAGTTCAGAATCTGGAACTTAAGGTCATATTATTTTAGTTTAATGTACCTTAAGCCAATCTGCCAGGAAATGTATTTTCCCAATTATTTTGCACACTACAGAAATACTTCCTGATTCAAGGTCATAAAATTTGCTCTTACTGGTGGCCACTATCACTTTCCCCGCATGATGGGAATCTAGGACTAATTACATCATTAACAGAAAACTAGGGGACTTTAAAATATATCAGCAATGTTAATTTTTTAAAAAAACTATTATAACTAGGTGTAACAGAATGTCATAGCAAAACAGTTTGCTTACAATTTTCTTTTACAGTTTCTAGTCAGAATATTTTTTCTTCTTACAGTTTTAAAATGTGCTATTGTTTTATAATTACGTTGCTGGCTACCTTACGTGGCAAGAGGTCTCAGAGGTCAATTTAAATATGTTCACAGTTGATTACATGGTGACACACACCCTTTATGTGTCTAATGTGTAATGTCAAACTTCATTTTCTAAAAAACGAAAACAGCCTTTCTCAAAACAAGTCTTTTGCTCCAGGTTAGGAGCAACATAACCTCTCACGGACCTTTTTCCAAATTCTGTACATCAGGAGTCCCCAAACCCCAGGCAGAGTACCTGTACAGTTGGTCCCTGGTCTGTTAAGAACCCAGTGACACAGCAGGAGGTGAGTGGCTCAGAGTAAGCCTCCTCTGTCTCCTGTCAGATAAGTAGCAGCATTCCATTGTCATAGGACAGGAATCCTACTGCAAACTGCACATGGGCGGGATCAAGGTTGCACTCCTCATGAGAATCTGATGATTCTTCCCCACCGCCTGCATCCATGGAAAGATTGCCTTCCACAAAACTGGTCCCTGCTGCCAAAAACGTTGGAGACCGCTGTTCTACATCATACAATCTTTTTTTTTTCTTTTTCTTTTTTTCTCAAACACTTTTATTGGTATGTGAGAAGAAAAATTTCTGTAATCAAAGACGACTGAGAGAGCTGCCTCCACCGCCACTGGCCACACTGGCCTGCGGGTTCCACGCACCGCACTGCTGGCTCAGTCACCTCCGCTGCTGCTCCCTCGCGCAGTTGCTGGCACCAGATCAGCTCTAGATTCCCGGCTGTGGAGTCCTTTCCGTGCACCGCACTGCTGAAGAGGCCACTGCCCTTGTTCCTTCCCACAGCTGCCCCCTTCCCCCTCCCAAGGTGGCCCTCCATTCCCAGCCCAGGGAGCTCCAGAATCCCACACCTGCTGCACAGTTCTGCCCTGCCGGAGCCACCCGGTGCCGCACTGACCTGTGGCTGCTGGCTGTCCCAACTCCGGCCTCCCCCAGTTCCGCCGGTGGGTGGAGAACAGCTAGAGCCCTGAGACCAAGCAGAGACTGCATTGACCCAACTAGCACACCAGCTCGCCCGCCTCCAGCTTTAGATATAAGGTAATAAAATCAAACTGGGAAAGACAGATACCCCTCCCCCATGCCAGATGGGACACAGCTCAGATTTGAATGGCAGACTTCTCAGGCACCAAGCTGACTGAGCTTAGATCTGCTCAAACTTCCCCCAGCAGCAGGCCTGAGGCATCAGATCCTACCAGCCTGCAATGAGAATTAGAGATCAGAGCTGAAAAGGACATTGGACGTAGAGGAATGATCTAAGAGCAAGCTTGGTTCCCTTGTTTTTATTTTTTCTGTTTGTATTTTTTGTATGTTTGTTTTACATATCTTTTTTCTTTTTTCCTCTTTTTTCTCTCTTCTTACTGTTATTGATAGCATTTAAGTACTAGCTTTGCCTCTGTCAGTTTACTGATTTTTTTAAAAAAATTCTTCAAAGTTCATGATTGTGTAAGGGCCAATAGTATCAACAAGGAGGTTGATTGGCTTGTGTGTCTGTATGATTGTCTGTATGCTTTAGTTTTTTGTCTTTTTGTTTTGTTTTGCTTTGTTTCTTACTCTTTTTGGTCTTTGTGCCTCTTTTCATTTATTAGTTGGTACATTTGTCTGCTTTCCCTCTTACTCTTCTCACTCTCCACCTTCCTCTTCCTCCCCGCCCCTGTTCCATTCCTTTCCTTTTTCTTACCACATTTTGCTTTCAGGGAGTAAATCTATTCCCTCACTGCATGGACAGAATGCAAGGCAGTGGGAAGTAGGTTCCAGGGTATTCATACACCTGTTGGTAGATACTGCAATCTGCAGATAGATTTTCAATCACAGCTTCAGCTTCCCCTCAATTCAATCTCAAAACTGCAAAAAAAAAAAAAAAAAGTAAAACCCTCAACCCTCGAGCTCCAGAAGTAAACAAGGTTAAAGGATTCACATAAGGAGGAAAAGGAGATCGAACAAACAGAAGGGAAAGCAACCCTGCCATCACTGAACAACAAAATTAAAGAAGAGGGAGGGGGAAAAGAAAAAAATGGGGAGGAAAACCTACACCAATGAGAAAAACCAAAAGAAAAATATAGGTCTCACACAGATCCCTGGGAGATCAGACACTGAGAAAACAGACTTTGGAATGCCAACAATGAAGAGCCCCCAGAATGACTGGTCCATACTACAAACACATATATCAAGACACTAATAGAGAGAATACAAATAATTGAGGAGAGACAAGAGGAAAATAGGAAGGAGTTGATAACTAAGATAGCAGCAGTAAAGAATACTGTGATGGAAATAAATAACAAACTAATAAGCATGGAACGCAGAATTAGCCAAGCAGAAGAAAGAATCTCAGAACTTGAGGACCAAAATACAGAACTAACCCAAACGGTCCATACCATAGAAAAGAAGCTTAAAAAGACAAAACAAAACCTTTAAGAGATGAGAAATTACTTCAAGAGATCGAACTTAATAGTAATTGGACTTCCTGAGGCAGATAAAAGACAAAGACAACCCTGGAACAAGCATTCCATGAAATTATTCAAGAAAATTTCCCTCATCAATAACACAAAAATTCAAACACAAGAGATCGAGAGAACTCCTGCAAGACAACAAATAAGAAGACCAACTCCCAGACACATAAAAATTCACTTAAACAAAATAGTTATAAAATAAAAAATCTTAAAGGCAGCAAGAGACAACAGTCAGACTACCTACTGGGGAAGACCAATTAGAATAGCAGCAGATTTATCTATAAAAACCCTTCAGACTAGGAGAGCTCGGAGCCCAATTTTCAAAGTTCGCAAAAATAATCAATTTCAACCAAGAATAACTTACCCAGATAAACTAAGCTTCATCAGTGAGGGAGAATTAAAATCTTTCCCA
>CAUYQG010054209.1:0-10735 GCA_963574415.1 Tarsius wallacei | reverse complement strand
CGAGCAGCCAATAGATACATGAAAAATGCTCAGCCTCACTAGTCATCAAAGAAATGCAAATTAAAACCACACTGAGATACCACCTAACTCCAGTCAGGATGGCCATCATCAATAACTCAAAAAACAACAGATGCTGGAGAGAATGCGGTGAAAAGGGAACACTTCTACACTGTTATTGGGAGTGTAAACTAGTACAACCTCTGTGGAAAACAGTTTGTTGATGCCTAAAATTTTGATCTAAAAATCAACTTTCCATTTGTCCCTGCAATCCCCCTACTGGGAATATACCCGTAGAACTCAAATCACTCTGTGAAAAAGGTATCTGCACATGCATGTTTATTGCAGTATTGTTCACAAGACTAAATACATGAAACCTACTATGCTGCCCATCGAAAAAGGACTTGATAAAAAAATGTGGTACATATATATGGTGAAATATCACGCAGCCACAAAGAAGGACAATATTATGAACTTAACAGCAACTTGGATGGACTTAGAGGCTATAATACTAAGTGATCTATCACAGAAACAAAAAACTGAGTATCACATGTTCCCACACATAAGTGGACCTTGAACAATTATCGTAATACTACAAGAAAAGGATTGGCAGTAGTGGGTAAACTGCTAGGGGTGGGGACAGAGAAGGTGGGATTGGCAGTAGTGGGAATCTGCTGGGGGTGAGGGGGACACACCTCGTCAACAAGGGTACCTTCATAATGAACATTTGTATACCTAACCCTGAATTGTACCCCACATTTTAAAATAAAAAAATTTTAAAAGAAAAAAAAAGCAAGTTAAAAATATCGGTTGAATCTGAATCTTAAGTTAGAATATTTTTGGACTTTCTAATTTTTAGTTTTGCCCTCATTTCCAACATTGTAAGTATTATATATAACATGTTACATAACATGCAATCAAGACTCAATAAATATTGGTTGAATCTGAATCATGAGTTAGTTTTTAAGACTTCTTAATTTTAAGTTTATTTCCCTTAAGTGAGTTCTTGAAACTTCCTAATTCTAAGTTTTCTGTCATATATAACAGATGACTATAATTGTTGCATATAGTATAGAAGAAGGCTGTGTGTATGCATGCACATACATGTGTATTTTAGCAGACACTATGGAGAATGAAAGCAGATTTCAACATACCGCCAAATCAGTGGTCAGTTTCCCAATGTATTTTTGCCTCCATCTTCTCCCGGCCTGCGCTGAAAAACAACCCAAAACTGCACACTAGGTACAAACAAAAATATCTGCAATGGGAGCTCTATTTTTATTGTCTGAGGAGTGGGACAAGGGACTCTTGTGGGGAAGAGAGAGTGGGGGGATATTTCTATTATGTTTTGTTATTGCTGTTCTCTCCTGCTCAAGCCTCCTGGCAACACTATGGTTAAGGCAAGAGACTAAAATATGAGATGGGAACCTTATCCTCTGACCAGAGAAATTGTGCTCCTAAAAGTTTGGGGAGGCACCTCCACTGCTTTTATTTTGCCACTTGGTCCCAGAATCAGATACAGTCACAGGAATTATGTGAAAAAGCAGCAAAATTAACTCCCAGATTTATTCCCAGTGGGCCATGAAGAGGTGCCCTTGAGTGCAAGAGAATATAAGGAATATCTTAGAGAGAAAAGAGCCAAAGAAAGTGATCCCACAGAGTTGTGTATGAACTCCTGAGGTAACCACTGAGCTATGCATAAATAGATTGAAATTTCGAGAGCATTCCAAATTCTTTGACAACTAAAGTATGGGGTGGGACAACTGTCCAAATCCCAGACTGATTATAAGGAGGCCCATAAATGTAGATTCAAAGAACATGCCAGATTTTGAAAACATAAACTTGCATTAGAACCACAGCCCACAGGAGGTGCGTAGAAACTTTTGGCCTAAACATAATAAGGTCAATTGCCTGCTAAATAATTCTTTTAAATGAACATTCTTCATACATTCTTCATGGAATCCCCTAATATAATATTCAAAATGTCTAGACTTCTACCTCAAATTACTTAACGTATGAAGAATCAGGAAAGTCTTAATATCTCTCAAGAAAAAAGACAATCAAGAAATGCCAGTTCAAGATCAAACAGATTTTGGAATTATCAGACGAAGTGTTCAAAGCAACTATTATAACTGTGCTCCAAGGAGTAAGAGTGAATATTATTGAAATGAATAGAATGATACAAATCCTCAGCAGAGATATAGAAGACATAAGAAATGACCAAATAAAAAATTTAGAATAAAAAAAGTAAGAGCCTAAAAAAAATACAATTTACTGGATGGACTCAATAGCAGAGTGACGATGACAGAGTAAAGTTAGTAAACTTATATATAGAATCAATAGTATACTGGCAATCTAAAAAAAATAGAGAGGCTGAAAAATGTGAACAGTGCCTTTAGGACCCATGGGACAATGCCAAAAAATATTTGTTTTATCAGAATCCCAGTATGAAAGGGAAAAGTATGGTGCAGAAAAGTACTTAAAGAAAAAATGGCTCAAAACATCTTAAATTTATAAAAAACAAACTTATAGATTTAAGAAGCTTATAAATCCCAAGCAAGATAAAGTCAGAGAAATCCCTACCCAGACACATCATAATCAAACTGCTAAAAAACTAAGGGCAAAGGAAAAAAATCTTAAAGGCAGCCAGAGAAAAGAGTTGTATTACACACAGAAGAAGAATGATTCAAGCGGCTGTTGGTTTCTTATCAGAAACCATGGAGGCCGGGAGGCAGTGCAATAGCATTTTTTTTTTTTTAATGTTGGAAGAAAAGAGTCATCCCCCTAGAAGTCTATATCAGCAAAAAAATACTTCAGGAATAAGGGTAAAATAAAGGCATTCTCAGAAGAAGGAAAACTAAGAGAATATATCATCAGCAGACCTGCTGCAAAAGAATGAAGTTCTTTAAGAGAAAGTAAAATGGTACCAGTGGGAAATTTTGAACTTCAGGGATAAAAGAAGAGCAATAGAAGGAAGATATCTGGTTAATATAATAGACTATTTTTCTTATTTTATTCTTTAAGTATGAACAATCTGTTGTTCCATCAACCAATGGATTTAGCATCCGTTTAAGTGATAATTGAAATCAAAAATTGTAACATTGTCCGACTGGGGTTTAAATAGACACAGAGATGTAAAGTATATGCTGACTACATCATAAAGGGAAAAGGCCCAAAGGACCACTATGTTGGTAAAATCTTCATACTCCACTTAAAGTAATAAAATCTTAATTCTAAATAGACTATAAAAATTAAGTATGCATATTATACACCCTAGACAAACACTAAAAAAATTAATACGAAGGGCAATATTTAAAAATTCAATAGATAAACTAAATGGAATAACAAAAAATATTCAAGTAACTAGCAGACAGCCAATAAGAGGAATGAAAACAACAACAAAAAATCAGGGAACAAGCAAGAAAAATAAAACAAAAGTGACAGACTTAAATCCAAGCATATCAATAATTAAATGTAAAATAGTCTACTCACCAATTAAGAGAGAAAGATTGTTAGAATTGAATTATATGCATAATGTCTATAGAAAACCTACTTCAAATATAATGGCATAAGTAATTTAAAAGTAAAGGATAAAAAAAGATATCCATGTAAACACTAATCAAAGAAAGCTAGAGTTGTAATATTAATTTCAACAAAGTAGACTTCCAGACCAAGAAAATTATCAGTGATAAAAAAATTACATAATAAGAAGGCCAATTCACTAAGAATTCATAATAATCCTAAATGTGTATGCACCTAACAATGGAACTTCAAAAACAATGAAGCAAAAACTGACATGACTGAAAGGAAAAATAGATAATCCACAATTCAACACTTTCTCTTCATTTACCACTGTAACAAGTAAGCAGAAAATAAATAGGGTGAGAGAATTGAAAACACCATCAACCAGTGGCTGTAACTGACATTTCTAGAATAAAGAGCCGCAAAACTGCATGCTAAAAACTGATGAAAGAAATAAAAGAATTAATAACTGACTTATATATCATATTTGTAGACTAGATGACTCAATTTAGTTAGGATTCCAAATTCTTCTCAAATTGATCTATGCATTTAATGCAATTCCAGTCAAAATCCCAGGAGGATGTCTTGTAGATTAGGTAAGCTACCACTAAAATTCAAATGGAAAGGCAAAAATAGCACAGCGAAAACAATGTGGAAAAAGATTAATGTCAGAGGACCCACACTATCTCTTTTAAGGCTTACTAAACACCTATAGTAACCAACTGTGTGGCTTTGACAAAGGGATAGGCAATGGAACAGAACATAGGACCCAGAAATAGACCCACACTAGTATGCTCACTCTGTCGCCCAGGCTGGAGTGCAGTAGCACACTCATGGCCACCCTATCTTTGACCTGCTGGGCTCTGGCAGTCCTTCCCCTCAGTCTTCCAAGTAGCTGGAACTATAGGCATGCGCTACCATGCCTGGCTAATTTTTTTTTTTTGTAATTGTAGAGACAAGGTCTCCCCAAGTTGCCAGGGCTGGTCTCGAACCTGCAGCCTCAGGCAATCCACTTGCCTTGGCATCCTGAAGTGCTGGGATTACAGACTGAACCACCGAGCCTGGATGTTCAATTGGTTTTTGACAAAGGGGAAAAATAATTAAATGGAGGAAGGATAGTGTTTTCAGAATGGCATTGAAGTAACTAGAAAAATTAGGTTAAAAAAAATGAAACTTGACCTAAACCTGACTCCCTATATAAACATTAACAAAAAAAAATGAATCATTATCAGTTGAGATCATCACCACCACCAACAGTTATGGAACTGTTCTGTGTCCTGGTTGTGGAGGTTGTTATAAGAATCTATACATGTGATAAAACTCACAGAATTGTATACCTAAAAAGGCCAATTTTACTATATACACATTTAAAAATAAAGAGTATTTTTTCCAATCATATGTCAAATTATTCCAAGTTTATAATGCTATTCCATGCAAAAGTGTGACTTTTATTTGTGCATGTGTGTGTATGTATGTTTATTTTTGTGTATATAAGTCTGTTTATCTGTGTAGCCACCAATGGGAGATCCTTCTCTTCCAAGAGAAGGAACACATGCTTTAGGGACAAACCTGAATTAAATTCCTGCCCCAAACTTATCCCCTTATTAGTCAATATTTACGAAGCACCCACAGTGTGCCAGGTACATGCCAGATTCTGGGAATAGAATAAAATAGATGTTTTGGCATTAAGAAACTTACAAGCTCATGAGGGAAACGGACAGTAAGCAGACAAACACTAGAGTATATGAATAAAAATAATTCTAGATCATGGTGAGTGTTGTCAAGAAAATAAGCAGGGCCATAAGGTGGAGCGAAATGAGATGGGGATGCTTTATTTATTTATTTATTATTTTTTTTTTGAGTTGGAGTCTCACTCTGTCGCCCAGACTGGAGTGCGGTGGCCGCTCCCGGCCACCGCAGCCTCCAGCTGCTGGGCTCCGGCGATCCTTCCGCCTCAGCCTTCCGAGTAGCCGGAATTACAGGCGCGCGCTACCACGCCCGGCTGATTTTCTGATTTATTGTAGAGATGAGGTCTCGCTTGCGCAGGCGGGTCTCGAACCCGCGGGCTCAGGCAATCCACTCACCTCAGCCTCCCAAAGGCGTGGGATTACAGGCTGAGCCACCGAGCCCGGCTTCCTTTTTTTTTTTTTAAGAGACGAAGTCTTGCTAAGTTGCCCAGGCTGGTCTTGAACCCTGGGCTCAAGCAATGCTCTCACCTCAGCCTTCCAAAGTGCTGGGATGACAGGCGTGAGCACAGCGCCCGGCTGATGTAACGTTCTCACATGCAGGAATCATCCACTTGACATCTGCCAGCCTCCAGCAGAGAGGCCGCCATGGCGGGGTGGTGGGTAAGAATTCAGACTCTGAAATGCATCCAAACATGTTGCACGCCATGCTGACTACACATACCCGGCCACTCAACTCTCTACGTACAACAGACTAATGTATTTAATCCTTACAGCAGCCCTGTGAGGTGGGCATTTTACACTTGGGGAAACTGAGTCACAGAGCGATTCGTGAACCTACCTAAAGTCACAGGAAAGAAATGGCAGAGCCGGGATTGACACCAGGGCAGTCTATGCCCTCAGCCACGCCAGATGGAGTTTGCATTTGGTGCCAGTAGTCAGTCCTTTCCCCAAAATCTTCATCTTCCCTAAACCCACTGTCTCTGCCCACGTGATCCCGCTTTGCTGATTACCCTGAGAACAAAGTAACCCGCAAAGCTGGCTTTCCTCTGCATCAGCCTGGACAGCCTTGGCCTCCTCTAAACTAACCACACTCAAAAATAAATCCACAACGACCACCTCATTCCTTGCTGGGCACACCTCCAACGTAAGACCACCCGCTCGGAGAAGGAGATTGGAGATGTTAGCAGGTGGGATATAAAACAAACTCAGAACCCCACAAAAACACGAGGCCACTGCATTTTCTGTTAATAATAAGCCGCAGTGCCCCACTGCGTTTTTCTGTGTCACCAAATCCTCCCAGTTGTGACCGCACAAAGGCAACTTTGTCTTGAGAAGACACCGAGAAGATGGCCTAATCTTGGCAAGGGCTTAGTGTACCGAGAACCGTGTTATTATTTTTAAAACTGAATGACAACACACAAAAGGAAATATTATTCAAGCCATCTTCTCGAAAGTCTCAGCACTATCGTCCTCCCCGGCCTGGAAGCTCCTTCCGGAAGCATGAATGACCTGAGCTTGAAAGCCTCCAAAAGACATTTCCAGAATAGGCCTCAAATTGATCGAAGAGAGGTGACACCGGAAAATATTCTCTCCGTTGTATCAAGTACGTTAATACTTGTCTTTTACTTCTGGCATGTGAAATGCTTTAGAAGTGACTGAGGCGGGGTTCCAGTGCTCTGGAAGGTAGATACTTTTTTTATTTGAGTCAGGGTCCCCCTCTGTCATCCAGGCCGGAGTGCAGAGGAGTGATCTCGGCTCACTGCAGCCTGGACCTCCCAAGCAGCCGAGACTACAGGCACACATCACCACGCCCAGCTAATTTTTTGATACTTTGTACCGATGAGGTCTCACTATGTTGCCCAGGCTGGTCTCCAACTCCTGGGTTCAAGAGATCCTCTCGCCACAGCCTCCCAAATTGCTGAGATGACAGACATGAGCCACTGCACCCAGCCTGGATATTGCTTTCTTTTTTCTTTTTTTTTTTCTTTTTAAGTTGGAGTCTCACTCTGTCGCCCAGGCTGGAGTGCAGTGGCACACTCATGGGCACCGCAGCTTCAAACTGCTGGGCTCAGGTGATCCTTCTGCCTCAGCCTCCCAAGTCGCTGGAACCACAAACATGCACCACCATGCCCAGCTAATTTTTTAATTTATTGTAGAGAAGAGGTCTCGCCAAGTTGTCCAGGATCGTCTCAAACCCCTTGGACTCAGGCAGTCCTCTCGCCTCAGCTTCCCAAAGTGCTGGGATGACAGGGGTGAGTCACTGCACCCGGCCTTGCTTTCTTGATTAGGTGACTGACTATAATTCATAAATAAAGTGTACACACTGCAGAACAAGGAATATCCTGAAACCGCTGGATATTTTCTCAAAACACCAAGGGCTTTCTGGGCGACTCTGGCACCTTGTCGCCTCTTGACGCCTTCTCTCACACGGACTTCAGAGCAGTAGAGACTGTGCTTTGGGTTCCTAGAATGACCCGCCCCAAAACTTCTGAGAGCAGCCAAGGTTTCTATGGCCAATCCCTTCTATGCTCTTAGCTTGTGCATGCTGCATTGGGCAAACACGTAGACAACACACACTCGAGCATGCCCACAAACCAATCTGTACATGAACCAAGTTTCTGCAACGACAAAAATGGAGATTCATAACCAGAAGGAATGCGCATATACCCTATGTAAGTTGCGTAAACAGAGCTGTAGGGTTTTTTTTTTCCAGGTGTCCTGAAACCACTGCAGAAAGTGGAAGAAAGGCAGAGAGTGGGAGGAGAGCGAAAGGACTCGTGCCTTGTGTAATCAGCTCACTTTTGGTTGTACCAAGATACAAGATCTTGGATTCATTCAAACCCATGTCTATTGCAGCCACTAGGAACTCTGAAATGACGAAAGGGGAGACTGAGCCTCAAATTCCCACAGTTGCCGGTCTACCTGCAGTTGTCTGAGGGCCCTGATAATCTCCATGTGAGTCTTTCAGAACATTCCACACTATTGGCACGTTCGGAACCCACTGGCTTCTCAGCCATGAATTCCTCTAGACACGCTCTCCTTTTCTGCTTCCTGGGAAATGAAAACTTTCCTCTCCCACACCTTTTGCAAAGCAAACGATGGGGGATTTTTGTGGTGGTGGTTGCTGCGTCAGGGTCTCACTCTGTTGCCCAGGCTAGAATGCTCACTGCAGCCTCAACCTCCTGGGCTTGGGTGATCCTCTCACCTCAGCCTCCTGAGTAACTGGGACTACAGGTGTACACCAACCCCCCCAGCTAATTTTTTTAATTTTTCTAGAGATGAAGTCTCACTATGTTGCCCAGGTTTGGCCCTATGAGAGATTCTCTTTTTTTTTTTTTTTTTGAGCTGGTGTCTCACTCTATCACCAGGCTGGAGTGCAGTGGCATGCTCACGGCCACCACAGCCTTGACCTGCTGGGCTCCGGCGATCCTTCCGCCTCAGCCTTCCAGGTAGCTGGAACTACAGGCACATGCTACCACACCCGGCTAATTTTTGATTTCTTTCTTTCTTTATTTATTGTAGAGATGAGGTCTCACCAAGTTGCCCAGGCCGATTTTGAACCTCTGAGCTCAGGCCATCCTCTCACCCCGGCCTCCCAAAGTGCTGGGATTACGTGCTTGAGCCACTGCACCGGCCAAGAGTCTTAAAAGGGGGTGTTCACTGATAAGGAGAGGATGTCTGCCCCATAGAGATGCTGACAGATTAGAAGGGGAAGCAACTGAGAGAAGCAGAAACCGCCAGAACTCAAGCTCAGCTGATCTCAGGAGAGCTTTACTGACAGGCTGATTCAGGACCACACACCAAAAATGGCAGGGTGCCACTTCCCCCGAGTCTCTCCAGCCTAAGAAGTTTCCAGCAACCTGAAGTGGCAGCTTCGCAATTGCTTGTCATTTCTATGACAGCTCCGAGGCCTCCTGTCCTGTCACCGAAGTCATCTCTGCTTTGTCATTATTGCAAATCCTTATCCAGGTGTTCTTTGAAGTCATGACTCTGAGCAGGTGGCTGTTTTGACGAACACACAGCTTTTATGGTAGTAAATCTGGAAAGACACAGAGAGACGGCTCCCAGGAGGGAAAACTGTCTCTCCTCACCAGGTCAGTCATTGAACCACTGCAACCTTGAACGTGGGATCATTGCGACAAGCACTTGAAACTGCGTTTGATGTCTTCACGGGAACTTCATAAAAGTTTGGCACACACATTCAACATTCATGCAAAATGTAACCTGTTTCTAAATCTCATGAATTGGCCGGGCATGGTGGCTCACGACACAGTGCTCACGCTAGTAATCCCAGCTCTTTGGGAGGCCGAGGCAGGAGGATTGCTTGAGCCCAGGTGTTCAAGACCAGCCTGGGCAAAATAAGGAGACCTTATCTCTAAATAATTTAAAAATAAATAAATACAAGAAAAGAAAAGAAAAAACTTAGCCTGGAGAATACAGCAAAAACTCGTCTCTAAAAAAATAGGAAAGGTAAAGAAAATAAAATTAACTGTGCATGCATGCACCTGTAGTCCCAGCTACTAGGGAGGCTGAGGTGGGAGGATCTCCTGAGCCCAGGAGGTAGAGGCTGTGATGACCCGTGATCACGCTATTGCACTCCAGCCCGGGTGACAGATTAAGATCCCTGACTCAAAAAAAATAAAAAATAGGCTGGGCTCAGCCTGTAATCCTGCGCTTTGGGAGGCCGAGGTGAGTGGATTGCCTGAGCCTGCGAGTTCGAGACCTGCCTGGGCAACTTGGTGAGACCTCATCTCTACAATAAATCAAAAAATTAGCCGGGCGTGGTAGCACACGCCTGTAGTTCCAGCTACTTGGAAGGCTGAGGCGGAAGGATCGCCAGAGCCCAGCAGGTCGAGACTGCGGTGGCCGGGAGCGGCCACTGCACTCCAGTCTGGGAAACAAAGTGAGACTCCAACTCAAAAAATAAAATAAAAATAAAAAATAAAATAAACCTCATGAATCTCAAAGTAAGCCCTCTTCAGAGTATGTTTTTTTGTTTTTGAGGATTATGCATTCTCAGCAATTACCTAATCAAAGTTTCACTTCAGCCTGGACTTAATGTTAAGAAAACCTCCCTCCTCTCACCAAGACCCCATCCCCACTCCCCTGCCATTTCCTGAAAAATCAGGAGACTCGAGGTAGAAACCTGTCTGAAACAAGCAAAGTAGCAGTCACAGCTTACACGCAGGGCCATGATTTAATCTCCAATTTTACAGCAGGATTTGAAAAGCAAATTCAATCATTTCATAAAAAAATAATTCATCTACTTAATCTTTAAAAAAAAAAAAACCTAAAACTGGTCCGTTACTAGTAAATCCAATAGTCAAACCTGAACGTTCATACCATGTGAGAAAAGAAAAAATGAGTCGTCTTAAACACCAGCTGGAGGCAGGACAGAGAACCCGTTTCCAGAAGCGTGTCGCTCTCTCGCTCTGTGTGTCATTCCAGTAGTATTGCCACCGTTTTGGGCAGAATCACTTCAAAATTCAGTCTAGGGCAGCACAGTGGGGAAACCAAAAATAAATGTT
>CAUYQG010054205.1:0-10554 GCA_963574415.1 Tarsius wallacei | reverse complement strand
TGGATGGATAAATGGATGGATGGATGAAATGAGTAAGTACTTAAAAGTTTTCCTCTTTTGTTCCACTATAATACATAGATTGCATTCAAATGCCAGGATAAAGTCTTTATCTCCTTTTCTGGGAAAATGTTGTCATTCTTTTTCTTATTATAAATTACTAAATGTCTGTAGCTAACCAGTTTCTAGCCATAATAAAAAACCAAAAGATACCATAATTTGGGTAGCATATCTCAGGATCTGTGAATTCAAAGAAAAATGTGTACGTCATGACTTCACTGAGAAAATTAGATTCTTCTAATTTGTATCTTCTATGTTAGTTAGCCCTGTGTGTAACTATCAGAATGAATGGGATTGTGATTACAGTAGGGGCCAGAGTTGTATTGATGTATTAGCCTGGAATCCTTTAAAAGTTTACAAAACAACAACAACAACAACAACAAAAGATCTGAACTTCAGTTTTGAAAGTATGATTTAGGGAAGTCCTATGATTTTCTTGCAAATGAAACGCAGTTCTGAAGTTATAGCTAAAGAGAAGAGAGAACATTAAATGCATCATGTGTTTATGTTGATGCAAATGCACCCAGGACCTGTGAGTATACATACTGTAATTTCAACAACAATTACCTGCCAGTTTCACTCTCACTTAGTGAGTTCTCGCCAGGACTTCCTATACTTTCTAAGCAGCTCTTTGGAAATTAGGGGGTATAGCGAGGTAGAAAAACTCATTTCCCAGCCCTCACAGAGTTGAGCAATGAAGCGTGGCTTGCACTACTCACGGCTCTGCCTGTAGACTGCTGTCCTCGGCCACATAGTTGGAAGGAATGTAGCCCTGCAGCTGCAGGCTGGAGCCATCTCCCCTCTTCTCCAAGTGTCTGGCCAGCCACCAGCCCTCATGGGAAGTGTCCAGTACTTGCAGTCTGTCGCCAGCGTGGAAGCTCAGGTCCTCCGGGGTCCGAGCCTGGTAGTCAAACAGAGCCACAACGTAATGGCCATGACTTCTCTCTGACTGAGAAGCAGTCCTCGAGGCCGCCTGGGACAGGCAAGGGAGATAGGGCTCCAAGCACTTCCGGAGCCTCAGGCAGATGCTGCCCATGGTGCCTGCGTTGGGAGGAGAGGGGGCTTCTCCCTCTCCCCTCGGTCTCTGCAGACCCACTTTCTCCTCCTTCACCAGACAGCTTTGAGATCAGCAGCCGCTCACTATGCTTTGGAGAGTGGCAAAGTCCTGTGTCAGAATAGTCCAGCACACCTGGCTGCAGCGAGCCCTGCCTGGAGAGACTCACCGGCTTGCCGTCTGTGGCTGGAGGTGCTGCCCAGAGCCACGCCGAGGGGGAGCCAGGCAGCTACTCACTGGCAACGTGGCTTTTCTTCTTGTCCCACGGCAAAAATAAGATAAAAGCAAGAGGACTTTACTTAGACAAACTCCTGAGAACAGAAAGGTACCGTCTTGCCTTTTGTTTCAAGAAAGAGTTAGCAAGAGAAAGCTGCTGGCTCCCTGTATGATCTCCACACCTTGCCTCTGCCAGGAGCTTTCACCCTGCTTCAAGTCTGTTCCTGTCCTTCGATCATTCCTGATCCCGAAGGTGCTTTTGTCTCTGCTAATGAATAACCGACCGACCGACAAAGGCTGTTGCCTTTAACATCCTGGGCTTTGTACAAACTGTAATAAGTACTCCTTACTTCCTGGTTTCTTTTGTCTGTGATTTTTTTCCTTTTGACCCCTCCTTTCTTCCTCACCCAAGACAGACCAGCCCCCTTACTGGGCAGCCAAACTGTTCAAGCAGTTGCCAGTATCCATATTCCCTTTGCCTCACCCTGGAGACACAGGCCAGCCTAGATAGCTTCTTGTCTTGCTATGTTCCCAGCATGGACATTTATGACAGATAATTTTTTCCCCCACAAACAGGAGTAAGATTGTTTTGCCACTACTCGAGGAAATGAAAAAAAGGCAAATTAAAGTGTTTAGGTATTTGCTGCCAGACACAGGACAATCAGAAAAGCATCATCGAGTCTCCCTTTTGTCACTACCAGGAATAGATTTTAATAGCTTCAAAGTATATTCACAGTCTGGAAAAGTAAGAAAGCAGCTGGCTAAAATGCTGAGAACCCAAAACATTGCTTTCTCTCACAGACACTTAGTTTCCCATCCTCCAAGTACTATTTTGGAAACACACACACACACACACACACACACACACACACACACACACATGATCTAGAGAAAAAAAGAAGAGGAAAAGGACTCTGTGTTATGTGGAGTCTCCTTCCTTCTGTTCCACTTGGACCTCCAGGTGTATGCTCACTCTCACTGACTCCTTGGCAGGAGCTCAGGAGCTGATGATTCTGAGATCAGAGAACAAGCCCAGGACTAGCCAAGGGTTTTGCTCCACTCCCCAAGCTCGAGGCAGCTGTCTCGCAGACAGGTGCCGGGGTCACAGAGCAACAGGGCAGTGAGCATGAGCGGATCAACGCCCTGCCATTTATATAAGTAGAGAACATCACAAAATTGTTTATGAAGTGTCACTTGTTTCTCTACAAGAACTTTATTCAGGTTTCTCGCCTAAATATAATCTTGCTAGGTATTGTCATAGCTTTGAATGCAGCTAACCTAGCTCTAATAATCTACCCCCTAGAACTCAAAACTCCTGTTCTTTGTCAAACTCCACAGCATTTTTAGTAATCAGAATAACCAAACTCAAGAAAAAGGGGGAAAAATAAAGAAAACTAGAGAACCATGGCACTAGCTCCCCCTGCTATTACCTTGTGCAAACGTCAGGCGCCAACAGGGGATAGATCATCTGGTGAAAATAGGGGCTTGAGCCATGCCTCCAGGGCTCTCCAGCTGTCTGGAGTCAGAGTAGAAGTAATAATTTGCCCGCACTAGAAAAGCCAGAGGCTGAGCCAGGGTTTTCTTGTTGTCATTGTTTAGTTTTTTAATGATATGGGAATATCTACATAATTTGATGTTATATACAAAGGAGAAAATGCATAATATGGAGAGACCATAAAGAATATCTTGTTCCACTCCAGGCATGATAGCTCATGCCTATAATCCCAGCACTTTGGGATGCCAAGGAGGGAGGATTGCATAAGCCCAGGAGTTTGAGACCAGCCTAGGCAACATAGCAAGACCTCGTCTCTACAAAAAAATCAAAAAATTAACCAGGCATGGTGGTGCATGCCTGTAGTCCCAGCTACTCAGGAAGTTGAGGCTGAAGGCTCACCTAAGCCCAGGCGGTCAAGGCTGTGGTGAGCCATGATAGTGTCACTGCACTCCAGCCTGGACAACAGAGTGAGACTCTGACTGGAAAAAAAAAAGGAAAAAAAATATTTTGTTCCAAACACAATATTAATTGTAAAAGTGTAGGATTCCATTAATTACCCTAAACAGAGGCGCAGACGTTAGGGTCTTTCCTAAGACAGCTGCATGATCTAGAAACAAAAAAAGATTTGGAAGCAACTAGAAAGACATACTGAAACTCAACTTGCAAATGGGGCTTGAAGGTTCTAAATTCAAATATGTCTTTACTACGGTTATGATAAGGCGTTCTAGAAAAAGACAAAGCAGCTGACCTGTACAGCACAGTCCCTGAGCAAATGAATGAAGTTCAAAACACAACCAGCCACCAAAGATGTCAGGGGAGCCACGCCTGAGGAGGAGATCCAATGGGCGGGAAAGAAAGGGCTTCCCTGTGTCAATGGTACCAGAATGTTCCCTCCCATGCTGGAAGCCTCGAGGCCATCTTTCACTTGCTTGCTGGTTCCTTTGAGCTAATCAGTCATCAAATTCTGCTCAGTCTTCCTTTTCATTTGTTCCACAGACTTTTTTCTTAACTCCTTCTGAGTGACAGCTGGGCACACAGCAGAAAGAGTATATTATCTCCGAGATAATTTTGACCTCCCTTTCTCCTGCTTGTCCCTCCCTTGCACACCAAGATGAGTGGTGTTTATCGTCATTTATGAGGCAGTTTTCACAATAGTGACGTGATGTGAGTACTGGTAAGAGTAGCTGTCTGTGTTGGAAGGCTTTCTATGTGCCAGGCACCATGCTGAAGAAGCTAGAAATGAGACCTCAATTCCACTCTTGGATGTCTATCCAAAGGCTTGGAGACTAGAGACATCTGCACAGCATCCACCCGAGAGATATATTCACAACAGCCAAGTTATGGAACCAGTCCAAGTGTCCACCAGTCAATGAGCAGATAAGGAAAATGTGTGTACGTGCACACTGGAATCCCACCTGGCTTCAAACAGAGAAGGAAATCTTGACATTTGTGACAACACAAACCTGGAGGACACTATGCGAAATGCAATAAACCAGATGCAGAGACAAACACTGCACATTCTCACTTATATGTGGAAGCTAAAAACCGTCAAATACAGGGAAAGAGGGGCAAAGTGGTGGTGACCCCATGCTGGGGAGGAGGAGAATGAGATGCTCATCAGGAAGCACCATGCTTCCATTAGACAGCAGGAACCAATGGTGAGTATCTGAGGTGATGGATATGCCAATTAGCTTGATGCCAGCATTCCATGTTGTATTATATCATAGCATCCCTTTGGATGCCATAAGCAGATAATTATAATTTGCTTAGTACCCCTTCCCCTCCTAGAAGACTCCTGTCTGCATTTCAAGTTCTGAATAAAAACCCCATACCTCCTATAGGCCTTCCTTTTCTTTATTTTCTTCCCTTTCTTTTTTGTCACAGAAATTCCACATTTATCTGATATTAACTAATTAGCCAATAAAAATAAATAAATAAAAGAATGCTACAAATGATACCTCATTTAACTCTCACAAAAATTTAACACAATGCCTATGAAGAAAGTAGTATTTTCCTTTAATTGCTTAAAAGAAGAAACTGGAATTTAGAGAGTTTAGGTGATTTGCCCAGGGTCCCACAGCCACCAAATGACTGAGCTGCAAATAACACCCTGTTCTCCGTCTGACTCCAGAACCTGAGATTGAGTTTCACTGACTCTAAAAAATTTGATATTATTCTTCTGTGTAAAATCCAACACAGGCGGAATGAGCCTCAACTCTCTAGCCTGACGCAAGGCCCTGCCATCTCCTCCAGTCTCGGGCCCTCACTCCTGCACAGGTTCCTGAGACCTCGTCCACCAAACCACCGGCCGCTCCTGAAGCCCCTCCGCCTGCCCCTGCGTCACCCTCTGCCTGCTTCCCTGGGGCCCTCCTTGCCATTTTCCTAGGTCAGGTTCAAGCACTGTTTCCTCTGCCCACTAGATGAGAGGCCCCTGCTCTGTGTACCCCTAAAACTTGACCCACATATACCATTCCTTGGTTGCTTGTTGAGTCCCTCTTGGTTTTCTTGTTTTCCCAGGAGAATCGAATTCCCTTCTCTGAATCTTCAGTGCTTGTCCAATGACCAGTATGTAAGTAGTAGGTACTCAATAAGTATTTGTTGAATTAATTAACTGAGATAAAAGGAAAGCGAGAAAAAAAGAAGGGGAGAAAGACTAGGAGGGAGAAATAAAGATGAAGAGCTAAAGAAAGAAGAAGGGAGGGAGGAAGAAGTCATTGGGGTGAGATAAGCACTTATGCAGAAGTGAGGAGTTTTAAAGTATGAAAAGCACCAGGAGCCAGGGCCTCTCCTGCTTCCTTTCCTCTCCAACTGTTCCCTCAACATTGGATGCTAGGCCAGCTCCTACCCTGGCATTTCTGACTACAGTCACTCTCCCTCTCATCCTTATGGGAAATTGCCACCATATCATCTTCTAAATCACTCTCCTGCATACTAACCTTCAACAGATACTCACTGCGTAGAGTTCAAGGCCGAGGAGTTTGTCTGTATCCAGTCTTTATCAGATGCCTCTCTCAGCACCCCTCCTTTATGGCCTGGCATCAGCCCTCCCACTCTGCCAGGCGTTCTTAGTTCCCTCAACAGTCTCATCCATCCCCACATCAGGTCCTGTCCCCGGTACCATCCTGCTTAGTACCCCTTCCCCTCCCAGAAGACTCCTGCCTGCATTTCAAGTTCTGAAAAAAGCAAAACAAAACAAAACCACGTCTCCTGTAGGCCTTCCTGTTCTCTGATGACTTTGTCACAGATATTCCAAATCTATCTGATATTAACTAATTCCATTTATTTTTCTTGCATTAAAAAAATGTACCTACTGTTAGGTCAGTGGGACGGTGCCACAGGAATGGCAAAGAATTGCACAGAAATTAGATTAAGAAAGATAGTGTATCTAGAAAGCAGTTGAAGGGGAAGGGGATCCACCTCTCTAAGATGGAGATGGGGTCAGAGCTTAAAGAAATCATAGCAGTGAGTACTTGAGGTTGAATGCTTTTAAAGCTTCCCTTTGGTAGGGCAGGTCACCATGGTGATGGGGTGGTGGTGTGTTTTACATCATTACAAAGAAGGCAGGTAAGCATAGGAACTGTTGCCATGGTGATGGGGTGGTAATCTGAGTCAGGTAGGTCACAAAAGGCTGATCACAATAGATTAGGTCAGCTTGGCCCTTTATGGCAGGAAGACAAATACTTTGGATAAAAGGGTAGTTAGTACAAAACATGCTTGGGGGGTTGCAAGATGGCGTGGGGGGGTTGCAAGACAATTATCAGTAACTACCTCTGGGGAACTGTTTTTATCCCTTGTTAATGATTAGGGGGTGGGTTAAAATAAGCTACTAGTCAGTCACCCCATTTTGGACTTTTATCCTTTCATCTACATCTGCAGATACTTGCACTTTCCTCCTTCCACTCCCTCACCCAGTGTTTCTTTTTTTCTTTTTCCTTCCTAACAGAACCTTACTTTATAGACACTAAGAGCTAAAAACTACACTTCCCAACTTTTCTGAAAGCCACAAGTGACCAAGAAAAATAATCAGACTCCTTGGGCAAGATTCCAGGGAAGTACCTTAAAGGAGGCCCACCCAGCTGGGAAACCACACATATGAAACTAATATTGGGCCACAGGATAGAAGCTATAGAGGAGACCTGAGCCCTGAAAAGTGGCAACTCTACTTAGGATTTAACAAACCTGCTGTTTCTAAGTTTGCTTTCACTCCAATAGAGGGTGATTGATTATTGCCTTGTCCTGACCTCCCCCCCCCCGGGGGGGGAGTCCTAATAGACATATTCTCCCTTAAACAGTGGGCCTAAGATTGCATAGATCTCCTTGAGCACAAAAGCAGCTCCAGTCTCCAGGGACCCCCACTTCCCCTTCATACCTTTCCCTTAAACTATCTCTGGAATGGATCATGGCCCAGGGGATAGCAGCTGATGGTCACAGGACTTGCTCTCTGAATAGCATCCATTGAAAAACCTAACAACGGTGTCTGAGATGTTTTTCAGATTCTAGCGAAGCCAAGGCCCCACCCAGGCCCAGAACACATGCCAAGCAGCTGGCTCCACTGGTTCTGTGGCACCACTCCCAGAATTGACTCTACAGCAAGACAGTTTCTACACCCCATGACATCATCAACCAATCAGCGACCCTACACCCTGCCCACTAAATTCCCTTTAGAAATCTCTAACCTCTGAATTTCCAGGGAGGCAGACGTGAGTAATATCTCCCTTCCTTCTCACTTAGCTGCTTTGCCATATTAAACTCTTTCTCTAGCTAAAGTGACTGTGTCAGTTTTGGTTTTCCTGGCAGTGGACATAAGAACCCAGTCAAGCTGTAACATCCTCTTTCCCTTCCCTTTTTTTTTTCTTGTGTTCTCTTTGGAACTCAGTTGAGATGGCTGCCCCTTGATATGGAGGAACAGGAGGAATTGATGGGACCAGCATCAATTGAGTAAATTTGGTAGATAACATTAAGGAAAGGGACCGCAAGATAAAAATCTACAGAGACTTCCTGATAACAGCAAGATGCTGCAAAGGCTGGATCGCCAGCTGTAAAACATTTGCTGTTGATTAGACAGCCAACAAAGAAAATAGTTCCTGGGTCCTCGACAAACACAAAGGTAGTCAATATTGCTGTTAACTAGCCTTACCTTAAAGAACAAGATACCGCCATCAGTCAGCCATGTCACAAATCCCTGGAAATGTCCATTGCAGACCATCCTCAAAGACCATTCCTCCTGATCCACACTGGACCCCTCCTATAAGAACACTTCTCTAATTTGTGCCTCTTGGCAGCAGACAGAAGACACTCTTAACTGCTGCCCTGTCCATTGTGTCATTCACAATGTATCTTCCCTTTAATAAATCTACTTTTCTTAAATCATGACTGTCTGGTGAATACTTTCACACCCCTGGACTCCAGCCACACCCAGCCAGCCTGCCACACCTGGCACTCAAGCAGACATTTTTGGACCACACGGTGACCTTAACAATTGAAAGAGCAGGCAGATAGGAGGAACTCACATGTTCCTAAGGCTGGGAGTACCGACCCTCAGACTTCTTCATATTAAAAACATGGGAGATAAATTATCTTCTAACTGTGTAAGGCATAGTTATTTTGTTTGTTTGTTTTACATAGCTAGGACTAACCATAACCGATATGTTTTCAATAACAGAAAAGATGGTTAAATCTCTTGTCTCTGCTATGCTTTAACACCATTTCCTCATGGAATCTGATTCCATCAATTAGTCCCTTCTTGCCTTTCTCTGTAAATGACTTCTTCAAATGCCTATAATGCTCCAGTCTCTTGAGCATTACAAAGAAAAGAATGAAATATAAAAAGAATACAAATTCTAAAATCATGTGTACCACTGTAACTACCATCTGCCTCTCTCCTTCTTTATTCAGACACACTTTTAAGAGGAACAGTGAATGTTTTCTTTCCCGTTTCCTCTCTGCTTTCTATTCACAGACTGCAGTCTGGCCTCATCACATGCCACATCACTGAAGCCGGTCCCCCTATTGTCACCAAGCATTGCCATTTGCCAAATCAAGTCACCGCTTTTCCAGCCCCATTCCCCTTGCCTGCTCCCCACTATCTGACAAAGATGAATGTTCTAAACCTTCCTCTGGCCATCTTCTTGACTGTCTCCTTTATCTGACCATCCTTCTCAGTGTCTTACAAGTTAGTCTTCCTCTGTCCCTCAGAGTTGATGCTAACTGGAAGCTCTGGCTGGAACCCCTGCCTGGGTTCCTTTCTTCTCTATGCAACTACTGGATGGCCATGCCCCCCCGCGTTTGTCACGGATGACTCCCAAGCCCACATCTCCACCTAGACTAACCTGCTAAGCTCCCAACCCACATAGTCATGGCCTACTGGGCAAAACCTCCAAGGATATTCCACAGGCACCTCCACTTCAAATTCAACAGATGCAAAATGACAAGCTTTATGATTCTGTCTAAACCTGTCATTTTTAGGAATTCTCTGACTTCTTCAAAATCACGTCACATGAGAATCTGAGGAAGTGTACTACACTCCGCTCTTTTCCCAACCCCCATCTCTGATCAGTGACTAAACGCTGTGTTTTTAGTTGTCCATCGTCTGCTCTCCTTATCAGTTCCTCTCCACCTCACTGATGCTTTCTTGAATCAGAACATCTTTGGCTTCTTCCATAATCCTTTAAAATCTCAAGGTTGGTGATACTCTGTCTCCAGGCCCATACTCCTCCCACACACACCTGCTCTCTGGAGACAGTGACTTTCCTAGAGTATGAACCTGCTCATATTGTACCCTTTTAACATGCTTTAATGGAAAGGAGAAAGTGGGCAAACTCGGTCTATCTGATATCAAATATTTTCAAAGCTACAGTAATAAAGATTGTGTGGTATTGTCAGAAATAGACACGTAGATTAATGCTATGGAGTGCAGAACCCAGAAATAGACCCATACTAGTATGCCAAATTGATTCCCAATGGAAGTGAAGAGCAATTCAATCAAGGAAAGATAGACTTTCAACAAATGGTACCTGAACAACTAGATATCCATAGGCAAAAAATGGACCTCCATAGACAAAAAATGATATTTGATCTAAGTCTCACACCTTAAACAAAATTTAACTCAAAATAGATCATAGACTTGAAGGCAAAGCATAAAACTGTACAACTTATAAGGAAAAAATATAGAAGAAAATCTTCAGGATCTAAGACTAAACAAAGAGTTCTTTGACTTGTTGTGAAAAGTACTAACCGTAAAAGGAAACATAATAAATTGGGCTTCATCCAAATTAAAAATTTCCCTGAGAAAGAGCCTCTTAAGAAGATAAGATGGCGAAACAAAACAATATATATTCAAAGTAGGAAATGAATTCATGAACAATTCCTTACAAGTAAATGCAGCAGAAGCTAAAATTGACAAGTGGGACCTCATCAAACTAAAAAGTTTTTGCTCAGCAAAAGAAACCATCAAGAGAATAAAGAGACAACCCACAAAATGGGAAAAATATTTGCAAGCTATACATCGACAAAGGCTTAGCATCCAGGATCTACAAGAATTCAAAACTATTGACAGGAAAAAAATTAACAGCCCCATTAGAAAGTGGGCAAAGAGGCTGGGCTCGGTGGCTCAGCCTGTAATCCCACGCTTTGGGAGGCCGAGGTGAGTAGATTGCCTGAGCCCGCGGGTTCGAGACCCGCCTGGGCAACTTGGCGAGACCTCATCTCTACAATAAAATTTAAAAAATTAGCC
>CAUYQG010054203.1:0-24564 GCA_963574415.1 Tarsius wallacei | reverse complement strand
GGGCAACTTGGCGAGACCTCATCTCTACAATAAATCAAAAAAATTAGCCGGGCGTGGTAGCATGCGCCTGTAGTTCCAGCTACTTGGAAGGCTGAGGCGGAAGGATCACCGGAGCCCAGCAGGTCGAGGCTGCGGTGGCCGGGAGCGGCCACTGCACTCCAGTCTGGGCGACAGAATGAGACTCCAACTCAAAAAAAAGAAAAAAAGTACTTTTAATCAACCCCCACTTAGCAAATTTCGCAGACTAATCCTTTCTCTGGTCCCTCTGTATAAACTTAATGAAGGCCCAGAGCATGCTGACAGGTTACTGTGTAGTATACCTGCCCATAAGCCCCACAAATAAAGATGCCTATTTACCAAGAGTTATTTATGCTTGTTTCCAAATGTGTTCTTTATGCTAGTTGTGTAGGCTGTACCGTAATTTTTAATTATATGTTACATATATGTTACAGCAATCGAATGTGAGTATAAAAAGAGAGAACTGGCTGCAAAGACTGGATAAAGGTGATGCTAAATTAAATGTGGGAAACAAAAACTGCAAAAGACCTGGGGACAGGGAGAACCTGTAAAATACCTGGAAGGATTTTGTATTCAGATTATAGCTCATTAAGTCATTACTCCACTTTATATAAATCAAAACTGAAAATCATTGATGATGCATTTTGGATAAGATATATAAAAGAAATATACAACAGATTTCTAATAAATTAGACTCATTCAAAGAAAGGGTAGTCTAATGTTAAAGGATTAGCTACTTAATATATATTTTGAGGCTTTATGGTTAAAATGTTGAAGAAGTGCATGAAGGCCTTTTCTGGATACTGTTCCCTCTTTAACAGACCAGCTCTGAGACCCAATCACAACAAATAAAGAGGTTTCTTTTGTATGATGTTTAGTTTTCACATAAACAAACTCATCAGTAACAAAACTGAAAAGTAAATTTGAAAAATATATGAAAGACAATGATAATAGATTAATATATGTGATATACAAAGTTTATACAAATTAGCAAGAAAAACACTGAACAACTAAGGAAAATGAAGGGAAAACAAATGCCCAATTTGTAGTAAGAATATTATTAAAAAAATTAAACATGAAAATGAATAATTGTATTGGTTATCAAAAAGGCCCCAAATAGTTCAATGAGATAACTTTGTTTGCCAATCAGGTCAATAAAACTTAAGCAATTCTTTCGCTTTGCAGAAATTTCTCAGTTTGATGAGGTCCCACTTGTCTATCACTTGGGGTTTTGATCAGGGATTGGTTGCCAGTTCCAATAGAGTTGATTTTTTGTGTATGGTGATAGGTAAGAGTCTTGTTTCAATCTTCTGCATGTGGTCAGTCAGTTTTCCCAGCACCATTTATTGAATAGGTTCTTCTCTCCCCAGTCGTTGGTGGTGGAGGCTTTGTTGAAGATGAGTTGGTTGAGAAATTGAGATTTTGCTTCCAGAATATCCTGTTCCATTGGTCTATATGCCTGTTCTTGTACCAGTATCATCAGGCTGTTTTGATAATTGTAGCTTTATAATAAAGCTTGAAATATGGGAGCATGATTCCCTCTGGTTGCTTGTTTGTTTGTTTTCTGAGGATTGTTCTGGCTATTCATGGTTGTTTATGTTTCCATATGAATTCCTGTATTGTCGTCTCCAGGTCTGAGAAGAATGCTGCTGGTAATTTAATGGGTATTGAGTTAAATCTGTAGATTGCCTTGGGTAGGATGGACACCTTAATGATGATTCTTCCAATCCATGAGCACGGAATATTTTTCAATTTGTCTGTGTCATCTTTGATTTCTTTGAGCAGTGTTTTGTAGTTTTTGTTGTAAAAGTCTTTGACTTCTCTGGTTAGGAAAATGCCAAGGTATTTCTTTTTTTGTGGCTTGTCTGATTGCTCTAGCTAGGACTTCCAATACTATGTTGAACAGGAGGGGTGAGAATAGGCAGCCTTGTCTTGTTCCAGTTTTCAGGGGAAATGGTTCCAATTTCTGTCCATTTAGCAGTGTGTTGGCTATGGGTTTATCATAGAAGCCATCAAGAGAGTGGGGAGACAGCCCACAGAATGGGAAAAAAATTGCCAGCTGTAAATCTGCCAAAGGCCTAACATCCAGGATCTACAAGGAACTCAAATGTGCCGAAAGGAAAAAAAAAAAACTACCCTATTAAATAGTGGGCAAAAGATATGAATAGATACTTCTCAGAAGAAGACATATGAGCAGTCAACAGATACATGAAAAAATGCTCAGCCACAATAATCATCAAAGAAATACAAATTAAAACCACACTGAGATACCACCTAACTCCAGCCAGGATGGCCATCACCAATAACTCAAAAAACAACAGATGCTGGAGAGGATGCGGAGAAAAGGGAATGCTTCTACACTGTTGATGGGAGTATAAACTAGTACAACCTCTGTGGAAAACAGTGTGGCAATTTCTAAAAGATCTAAAAATTGACATTCCATACGACCTAGCAATCCTCCTTCTGGGAATATACCCAGAGGAACTCAAATCACTCTATGAAAAATGCACATGCATGTTTATTGTGCCATTATTCACAACAGCAAAAACATGGAACCAACCATGCTGCCCATTGAAAGTTGACTGGATAAAGAAAATGTGGTACATATACACAATGGAATATTATGCAGCCATAAAGAAAAATAAAACTATAGACTTCACAGCAACTTGGGTGGATTTAGAGTCTATAATACTCAGTGATCTATCACAGAAACAAAGATCTGAGTACTACATGTACTCACTCATAAGCGGACCCTGAACCTTGATCATAATACTATAAGAAAGGGATAGGCAGTAGTGGGATACTGCCAGGGGAGCACATAGCATCAGTAAGGGTACCCAAACTTTACCTGCACGATGACCACTTATGTATCTAACCCTGAATAGTACACCACATCTTTAAAATAAAAATAATAATTAAAAAAATGGTAAAGATCATTAAACACTCAATTCATATTTATGAAAAAATAATGTAAGTAATTGGCATACTCATCGTTGCCAAATGTACAATGCAACAGCTAGGGATGCTGCTCGGAAATAAAATATTTTGGTAGAACCTTTCTAAACCCAATCTGGTAACTTATGTCAAAGGCTTAGAAAAGTTTATATTCTTTGACCAAGCAATTTCATTTCTGGAACTCCATTCTTAAAAAAATATGAAATCAGAATAAAGCTTTCACAGTAAGATCCACCTCAAAGTGTTATTTATAACAATTTGGAAGGCCAAGGCGGGTGGACCATTTGATGCCAGGAGTTCAAGACTAACCTGGTCAACAGAGCGAGACCCCATTTTTACAGAAATTTTAAAAAATTAGTCAGGCATGGTGGTGTATGCCTGTTGTCCTAGCCACTCAGGAAGTTGAGGTTGGAAGATCACTTGAGTCCAGGAGTGCCACTGCACTCCAGCCTGGGTAAAAAACCCAGTCACTACAAAGCTAAAATTTCAGGGAAAAAAAATCTTTATTTAACAAAAATTATTGTGTTAGGCACTGAGGATGAAGCAGTAAACAAAACAGTCCCAGGCCTCACTTACTTTAAAAGCCTGTTGGGAAAGGCAGACAAATTACACAAGTGATTATCTGAAGTCCAACAATAGAGGAATTACCAAATATACTGAGACATTCAAATGATGAGATGAACATAGCCATCAGAAATCATTTATAATGAATTATCAAGGATATGAAGAAATACTTATACTAAATGAAAAGCTATAAAACTATAAATGACCATAAAAATATGTTGAAAACCTAAGGTGGAGGTAGGGGAGGACTTGTGGAATGGCAGTGAGTACCTCAGCTACTAGTGTCCCAGGTAAGACCAGCAGGTTCTGTGACATTTTAATTGGGGCTGCTTTCACCACAATTCTGTGGTCTTGTAACTTTGGGGACACTTCCATTGAAGAAAGCTGACTTGATTTGAAGATGGAAGAGAAAGCCCCATGGCCAGGGGCATTGTCAAAAACAATAGCAATCTTTAGCTAGAAAACAAACATCACAGCAGTGTAAGTCTGCACTACTGATTGGGGAAAACAAGATACTAGCCAAACACATGTAAGAGGGAGATGTGGGGAATGAGACAGCCGTAAGGAGCTTAGAGCCTTGACATACATGGGGGTTCTGGAAGGCTATGCCCATTTGCAGGGCTGCATGCATGCTCAAGAAAGACGGGAGAGGATCCCAATTAACTGCTGCTCCTGGCTGACTGTGAGGTCCTGCACAAGCAGAAAGTGAAAGCCAAGGCAGACGTTTAAAATGCCTAAACTTTGAATGTATGCTCTAACTCACACACAGATTCCCTCAGCAAAAGTCAGAAGGCTTACTGGCTCAAAGTGTTAAAGGAAAACTTCTGGCCAATCATCAGCTGACCTAGGAAGCCAGGCTTAAAAATAAAAACAATAATTTTAAAAAGACAAAATAACAAACAAACAAAAAAAACCCTAGCAGAAACTTCAGTGGCTACAGACTTTGTAGAATTAGTACAGATAAGTAACTAACTAATCGATAAACAAAAGAAAACAATGACAACCACCTCTGGGGTGATCAGAATCCAGAGTTGTTACAATATATTATAAAAAAGGTTCATTTATCAACAAAAAATTGTAAGACATGCAAAGAAATGGGAAAGGATGTCCAATACAGAAGAAAGAAAAACAGCCAATAGAAACTGTCCCTGAGGGTTCCCAGCTATTGAACTTAATAAAGACTTTAAATTAGCTATTATAAATATGTTCAAAAAACTAAAGGAAACCATGCTTAAGGAATTAAAGAAAAGTATGATGATAATGACTTGTCAAGTACAGAACATCAATAAAGAAAAACAATTATTTATTTAATTACTTATATTCTTTTTATTATAAAGATGTGGGGTACAATTCAGGGCTAGGTATACAAACGTTGATTATACCCTTGTTGATGAGGTATGCCCCTCCCTTCTCTAGCAGTTTCCCTCAGCAGCCAATCCCACTCCCCTCCCCTGACAGTTTCCCACTACTGCCAATTCCTTTCTTATAGTATTATAATTGTTCAAGGTCCGCTTATGAGTGAGAACATATGGTACTCTGTTCTTTGTTTCTATGATAGATTACTGCGTATGATCGAAAACAATTATTTAAAAAAATAGAAATTGTGGAAATGAAAAGTATTATGACTGATATGAAAAATTCACTAGAGAGACTCAACAGCAAGTTTAGGCTGACAGAAGAAAAATATCAGCAAACTTGAAACTAGATCAACAGAGATCATCCAGTCCAAAGAACAGAAAGAAGACCTGTGAGGGAATATAGCAAAACATTAATAGTATATTGTGAGATTACTAATTTTTGCTTTTCATAATTAAAAAATTTATTAATTCATTTATTCTTTCAATAAGCAGTGACTCAGGGCCCAGCATGTGCTAGGTACTGGGCACAGCAGTAATAGAAACGTGGTCCAGGCCCTTATGAAGCTCACAGAAAAGAGAGAATGCGATAAAAAACTACCCAAATGTCTAACAATGTAAGAGAAGGTGAGTAAACTATGGCAAAGAGCTATCAGTAAATATTTGTTAAATAGCTGCATGAATGGCAAAAGATACAAGAAACATACAAAGCAAATCAGTGAAGGTCAGGGATGAGGGGGTAGAAGAGGTAGATGAAAAGGAGGCCCATCACAATTTCAAGTTCAGAGTCATTCAGAATTCAGTAGGGACCTTTATAGAGTAAGGAATCTAGTGTAGGTAGACAAAGGAGAGGACAGTGTGCTCAAATTAACACCTCCCAGGTAAATAAGCCTAAAGAGAGATAACCAGAAAGTGCCTAGCACTTAAAGCAGGGTAATGACAAAGTTTCTATCAATACTTACTTTAAGTAGGATTACTAGTAGTGTGAGTTATCTAATTTATGTATGCACAGTATGCTAGTTTTCATTTAGATTTCATTTTAAGCAATATCAGTGGATCTTTGAAATGGTATACCTTCCTACTTTCTATTCTATTGCTTGTAGTCATGATAGGCAGAATAGTGTACTTATCAGGCTCATTAGGAAAGGGAAAGGTAGATATAGTATCTAGAAGGCATGAAAATATCTTTCTAGAATCCCAACAACTTGTTGCTAGAAACATACCAAACTTACTCTTACTTTGCACATTACCTGGAATAGCTCTGAAAGCCAAATACTTTACCAACAAGGAAACCAAGAAAGAACTATATATTCCTTTCCTAAGATGCACTATAAATAATGAATAAGTAAGAATCAAGAAAAGAGGAGCATTTTCTAACTTATTTACAAGGACTTCACTATTTTATTTGAAATTATTTTTCAAGTCAGAGAAATCTACAATTGAAAATAAAAAACATGTTCATTTATTTAAAGCTCCTACCATACTCCATATATTATACAAGTGCTAGAGCTATAAACACACTGGTTCCTGCCCTAGAGAAGCTCATATTCTAATGGTGGAAGCAGAGTCCAAGAAACAGAAGTCCAAGAAAAGAAGAGGGTATCAAGGGAGGGAAGGGCTTTTGTTTAAACATAGCTGACTGAATACAAGTATTTCTCTAACTCCCTCTACAAATCAAAAGAGTGAAGAATAAATGATATAAACCAACAAGATCAAAAGAATGGGAGGGAATATGACAGCAAAGGAGAGATGGCCACAAAATATAAAGCAAAAAGCACTTGGAAAAGAGGTATTTGGTTTTATTGTATCTTTCTTCTTTGTGCCAAGTACCTGCAGCAAGGGAGTCAACTGAAGTAAGTAAGCTGGTTCATAAGCTGCTAGTAAAACTGCAGCTTATGGGCACACTTGAAAGAAATTTTAAAAATTAAATTTAAACAGAGGGACTGCGAAATCATTTAAAAGAGAAGACTCAGATTCTTTCTCCCCAACCAGAGCATCTGGCAACTGCCTCTTCTCCATACAGAAGAGGACTTAAGTTAGTCACTTGAGAAGTTGAATCCAAGAGTCCCTAAATGCAAGAACACCAGCCATAACTGAGAACAAAAAAGGGATGCCTTAATGAAAACAAGGACTAAGTAAAAATCTGTACAGCCAATGATGAAAGATCCAGCCCTTTTCCAAGCTGGACTCTGAACACTAGATGCAAGCTTATTACCCCTAAACTCCCTCCCACAAGAGATTAAATTTAGAAATCCTATTTAGAAAACCCGACTGGCTTAAGAAAAAAGAACTCATAAATACCCAGGTTTTCCTCCAATCACACCCAACAAGCCCCAGTCACGAACACAGTTTCCAATCAACTTTTCCTTAATAAAAACAAACAGCTAAAATGCTTGAGAAACACTTCTAACATGAAAGACAGGTACCAAAAATAACAAACAGGGAAAAAGAAAATCAGAAAAAGCAGGCAATACAGGGCTAAGAAAATGTCAAAATAATTATAATTCTATTTCCCTATCTTTCTGAGGACTTTAGACATAGCACCCAAGAGACAAAATCATGAAGCTATATAAAAGGAACAGAGAACAATTTTTAAAAACCCTCTTAGAAATGGATTTTATATGTATATGCGTGTGTATACACACACATATACATACATATATATGTATACACACATAAATATATATATTTCAATAGCTTTTGGGGTACAAATAATTTTTGGTCTGGGCTTTACATGTACCCTCCACTCCCATTTGTGCACATTGTACCTGACAAGTGAATTTTCGTTCTTCCACCCCTTCTCTCCTCCCCTTTTTGAGTCTCCAGTGTCCATTATACCATTCTCTATGTCTTTGTGGATCCTTGCTTTAGCACCCACTTATAAGTGAGAGCATGCAGTGTTTGGTTTTCTGTTCCTACCGTTAGTTCACTTAGGATGGTGTTCTCCAATTCCATTCAAATTGCTGCAAAACACATTTCATTCTTTTTTTGATAGTATTCCATAGTGGATACATGCCACATTTTCATTATCCACTGATCAGCTGATGGGCATTTAGGTTGATTCCATGTCTTTGCAATTGTGAAGGGCTGCAACGAACATGCAAAAGAGCTTTCGGATGTCTTTTTCATATAATGACCTCTGTTCTTTTGGGTAGATACCTAGTAGTAGGATTGCTGGATCAAAAGGTAGATCTACTTTTAGTACTTTGTGAAATCTTCATACCAATTTCCATAGAGGTTGTACTAATTTACATTCCTACCAACAATGTATAAGCATTCCCTTTTCTCTGCATCCATGCCAGCATCTATAGTTTGTTTGTTTGTTTATTTTTTAGAAAGCAGGATTTATTGAGAGGACAGAGAAGCTCCCACAGTGGGAGGGGACCTGAAGGGGTTGTCCTGTTTTTTGATTTTTTAATGATGGTCATTCTGACTGGTGTAAGGTGATACCTCAGTGTGGTTTTGATTTGCCTTTCCCTGACAATTAGTGATGTTGAGCATTTTTTCATGTTTGTTGGCCATTGGTAGATCTTCTTTTGAGAGATGTCTGTTCATGTCATTTACCCACTTTTTAATGGTGTTATTTGCTTTTTTTCTTGCTAATTTGAGTTCTTTGTAGATTCTGGATATTAGTCCTTTTTCAGATGTATAGTTTTTGAGTATCTTCTTTCATTCTGTAGGTTGCCTGTATGTTCTGTTGATTATTTCTTTTGCTGTGCAGAAGCTTTTTAGTTTAATTAAGTCCCACTTATTTTGTTTTTGTTGCATTTGCTTTAGGGGTTTTAGCCATAAATTCTTTGCCTAAACCAATGCCCAGAGGAGTATTTCCTAGGTTTTCTTCTAGGATTGTTATGGTTTCAGGTCTGATATTTAAGTCTTTAATCCATCTTGAATTAGTTTTTGTATATGGGAAGAGACAGGGATCAAGTTTCATTTTTCTGCATTTAGCCATCCAATTTTCCCAGTACCATTTGTTGAATAGAGTATACCTTCCCCAGTGCATGTTTTTGCCTGATTTGTTGAAGATCAGTTGGTTGTAGTAGGAATGAATTATATATTTTTATACTATTATAAATGGGACTATTTTCTTGATTTCCTTTTCAGATAGTTAATTGTTAAAGGATTGACAGTAGCGGGTTTATGGGGGGGCAGGGAGAGGAAGGGAGGTGGGATTAACGGTAGTCAATATCTGTCTGAGGACGGGGGGGTATACCTCATCAACAAGGGTACCTGCACAATGCATATTTGTATACCTAACCCTCAACTGTACCCCACAATTTTAAAATAAAAAAATGTTTAAAAAATTGTTAACATATAGAAACACTTCTCATTTTTATAGGTTGATTTTGCATCCTGCCACTTTACTGACTTTGCTTATTAGTTCCAATAGCTTTTTTGTTGGCATCTTTAAGGGTTGTCTATATATAATATCATATTATCCACAAACAGAGAAAATTTTATTTCTTCCTCTCTGATTTGGGTGGGTTTTATTTCTTTTTCTTGCTTACTCTGGCTGGAACGTCCAGTGCTATTTTGAATAGAAGTGGTGAGAGTAAGATCCTTGTCTGGTTCCTAAGCTACTGGCCTTTACTGCATTAAGTACATTCCTTCTACACCTAATTTATTGAGAGTTTTTCATGAAAAGATGTTCAATTTTGTCAAACGTATTTTCTGCATCTATTGAGATAATCATATGACTCTTGTACTTCATTCTGCTTTTACTGTGCCCCATAAGTTTTGATATGTTGTTTTTCCATTTTCATTTGTCTCAAGATTTTGAAAATTTCCTTTTGGTTTCTTCTTTGATTCACTGGTTGTTCAGGAGTGTGTTATTTTCCAATTTTGGTCACTGATTTCTAGTTTCATACCATTGTGGTCAGAAAAGATATTTGATATAACTTCAATCTTCTTATGTTTGTTGGGACCTGTGGTATATCATATACTGATTTGCATATGTTGAACCATCCTTGTATCCCAGGGATAAATCCTATTTGATCATGGTGTATGATCCTTTTTATTCTCACATTCATGCTGTCAGAAATTTATTAGAAAGCAAATAAAGAGTGGTAATAGTTTTTAAGGTGAATTTGACAGATATCAAAGGGAAAAAGTAATATCATTTAGTTAATGAATTAAACATTTAAAATTATAGAATCACTAATTTTAGAGCTCAAGGGGACTTTAGAAATTATTGGAGCCAACTTCTCCCATTTTCCCACTGGAAAAAAAAAACGAAAAAACTAAAGACAAGAGAGGTGAATTTACTTTGTCCAAGTCACACAATAACATTTTGAGCTTTCCATATGCTGAGGTAGTGACAATCAAAAAGAAAACAACCATAGAGAAAAAAAGACCCCTCAGATATACCACATTTGTTGTACCAAGCATATCTGATCCTGTTAATTTGCTATTGAATTTGGTTTGCTAGTATTTTGCTGAGGACTTTTGCATATATGTCCATAAGAGATACTGGCCTGTAATTTTCTTTTCTTGTAACGTTATTGTCTAGCTTTGACGTCAGGGTAATGCTGACCTCATAAAATGAGTCTGGAAATGCTCTCTCCTCTTCAATTTCTTGGAAAAGTTTAAGGACTGATTTAATTATTTAAATGTTTGACAGAATTTGCCAGTGAAGCCATCAGATTCTGGACTTTATTTCATTGGGAAGATTCTGATTACTGAATCAACTTCCATACTCATTACTGGTCTGTTCAGACTTCCTATTTTTTCATGATCCAGTCTTGATAGGTTGTGTTTTTAGAAATTTATCAATTTACTCTAGGCTATGCAATTTGTTGACGTATAATTATTCAGAGCAATCTCCCATGATCCTTTGTATTTCTCAAAGTTGTAATGTCTCCTCTTTCACTTATACTTTTATTTGTCTTCTTTTTTTCTTACTTAGTCTAGCTAAATTTTGTCAATTTTATCTTCAAAAAACCAACTCTTAGTTTGACTAGTTTGACTAATCTTTTCTATTGTTTTTTATAGTGTCTATTTCATTTATTTCTACACTATTCTTTACTATTTCCTTCTTTTTGCTGACTGGGCTTAATTTGCTCTTTTTCTAGTTACTCTAGGTGTACATTTAAGTTGTTTATATGCAATCTTTCCTTTTTATTAATACATTGGCATGTATCACTAAAAGCTTCCCTCTTAGAACTGATTGTACTATGCCCCATAAGTTTTGATATGTTGTTTTTCCATTTTCATTTGTCTCAAGATTTTGAAATTTTCCCTTTTGGTTTCTTCTTTGATTCATTGGTTGTTCAGGACTGTGTTATTTTCCAATTTTGGTCACTGATTTCTAGTTTCATACTATTGTGGTCAGAAAAGATATTTGATATAACTTCAATCTTCTTATGTTTGTTGGGACCTGTTTTGTAGCCCAACATATGATCTATCCTGGAGAATGTTCCATGTGCACTTGAAAAAACATGCATTCTGCTGCTATTAGATTAGATATGCTGAAGATGACTCTTAGGTCTATTTGGTCTATAATGTAGTAAAAGCCTGCTATTTCCTTATTGATTTTCTGTCTAAATGATCTGTCCATTGTTAAAAGTGGAATATTAAAATCTGCTACAATTATTGTATTGCTATCTACATCTCCCTTCACTTATATTAATATTTGCTTTATATATTTAGGTGTTCTGATGTTGGATGATAGATATATAAATATATATTAATATTTAAAATTGTTATACCATCTTGGTGAGTTGACATCCTTATCATTACATAATGACTATTTGTGTCTCTTATGACAAATTTTAACTAATAGTTTATTTTATAGCCATTCCATCTGCTTTGGTTACCATTTGTACAGAATATCTTCTCCCATCCCTTCACTTGCAGCCTATGTGTGTCCTTAAAGTTAAAGTGAGTCTCTTGTAGGTAGCATTTAGTTGGACCTTATTTTTTTAATCCATTCAACCACTCTAAGTCTTTCAGAATTTAATCCACTTACACTTAATTATGGATAGGCAACACTCACTACTGACATCGTATTAATTATTTTCTGTTTTATAGTTCATTTGTTCCATTCTTCCTCTCTTGCTGTCTTTGTGATTTGGTATGCTTTGATTTCTTTCTCTTTCTCTTTTATGTATCTACTACAGGTTTTTTTGTGTGTGTTTACCATGAAATTTACATAAACCATGTTATAACAGTCTATTTTAAGCTAATGATTTAATTTCAACAGCATAAAAAAATTCTACATAATTAACTTCTCCTCCCTCCACATGTTATGTTATTGATGCCATAATTTACATCTTTATATATTACGTATCTGTTAACAAATTATTATAACTATAGTTATTTTTAATACTTTTGTCTTTTAACTTTTATACTAGAATTAAAAATGATTTATGTGCCATCATTACAGTATTAAGAGTACTCTAAATTTAAGTGTATTCTTACTTTTACAGTGAGTTTTATATTGTATACGTTTTCATGTTGTTAGAGTCCTTTTGCTTCAATTTGAAGAACTCCCTTTAGCATTTTTTATAAAGCAGGTTTTTTCCCCACAGAAAAGTCTTTATCTCTCCTTCATTCCTGAAGGACAGTTTTTTTAGGTTTAGTACTTGTGGCTGGCAGGTTTTTTTTCCTTTCAGTACTCTGAATATATCATCCCATTATGTCCCGCTGAAATATCTGCTGGTAGTCTTATGGAGGTTCCCATGTAGGTGATGAGTCTCTTGCTGCTTTCAAAATCCTCTTTGATTTTTGAGAATTTGATTATGATGTGTCTCAGTGACTATTTTTTTATAGTATTTATATATTTGGGAGTTATTTGGACTTTATGGATCTGAATGTCTACTTACATCTCCAGACTTGGGACATTTCTGTCATTATTTCTTTAAATAAGCTTTCCTTCCCTTTCTCTGCTCCTTCTGGTAACCTCCTATGTATTTACTGGTTTGCATGATGGTGTCCCATAATTCCTGTAGGCTGCCTTCACTCTTTTTTATTCTTTTTTGTTGTTGTTGTTCCTCTGACTTGGTAACTTCAAATGACCTGTCTTTAAGCTCACTAGTTCTTTCTTCTACTTCATCAAGTCTGCTGTTGAAGCTCTCTTTGGAATTTTTCAGCTCAGTTACTGTTCTTCAGTTCTAGAACTTCTGTTTGGTTCTTTTAAAGGCTTCTATCTCTGTTAAACTTCTCACATTGTTTATGTATTGTTTTCCTGATTTTTAGTTGTTTACCTGTGTTCTATTGTAACTCACTGAAGTTTTTAAAGATGATTGTTTTGAATTATTTATCTGTCAGCTCACAGATATCCATTTCTTTATGATTAGCTATGGCTGCTTCATTTGTTCCTTTGGTAGTGTCATGTTTCTCTGTATTCATGATCCTTGCATTGATGCCTGAACAGTTGAAGTAGGCACTTGTAGTCTTTACTGACTGGCTTTATCAGGGACATCTCTTCTTCACCAGTCAGTCTGTCCAGAAATTCCAGGAGTACCATCTAACAGGTAGCCTTACTGCTGGAGTTTTCAGGTGGGCTGTCTGGAATTTGAGTTTGTTGGGATAGGCCTGAATCCTGGGTCCATGGGGGCCTGTCTGGTGCCAGGGTCCCCTGGGGTGGGCCTGTTGACTGGCCATGCAGGGCAGGCCTGAAGACTGTGTTCATGGGTCCATAAGGGTTGACCTGATGCTGGATAGGGCCTCAACCCTGAGTCCTCAGGGGCTGACTTGGTGCTGAAATTAGCCGGGCACCTGGATCCCAGAGGTGCAAACCTGGAGCCTGGGTCTGCCAGAGACAGGCCTGGGTTCTGGATCCTAGGAGTTGGTTCTGGAGCCTGGATCCACCAGGGTGAGTCCAGAGGCTGGATCTGCTGGGATGGGCCTGGACCTGGGTTTGCAGAAAGTAGGCCTGGGTCCATTGGAGCATGGTGTCTTGGGAACTGGCCTATTACCTGGGTCCACAGGGGCTGGCCTGGAGACATAACTCTATTATGTCTATATAAATAATCAACTAAGTCAAAGGGCATAATAAAGATATTTTTATACATGGCATATTCATATTAATAAATTACCACAAACTTAGTGGCTTTAAACAACACAAATGTATTCTCTTATAGTTCTGGAGGTAAGAAGTCTAATATCCAGGTGTTGGCTGCATTCCTTCTGGAAGCCTCAGGGGAGAATCTGTTTCCTTGTCTTTTCCAGCCACTGGAGGCTGCCTACATTCCTTGGCTTATGGTCCTCTTCCTCCATCTTCAATGTGTATCACTTCAATCTTGATTCTACTGTTATGTCCCATTTTATTGACTGACCCTCCTGCCTCCCTCTAATAATGACCCCTGTGATTAAACTGGGCCCACCCAAATAATCCAGGATAATCTCTCCATCTCAAAATCTTTAATTTAATCACATCTTCAAAGATCCTTTTACCATATAGGGTAACACATTCATAGGTTCTAACAATTAGGATGTGAACATCTTTGGTGGACCATTATTCAGACTTGTACATATAGTCTCAAGATTTACCTCCCATTAAACATTTCTTCAGAAGCTCTACCAAAACCAGAGTAAACTGATCAGAACAAGATGACCTCAGAATCAGACAAAGCCATGAAAGAAATTCAGAATTCAATCAAGTGTCTTTGTTATCATTAAGAGTTTTGTGGACAGAAAAATACAAAAACATGGCAGTATTTCATTAAGTTCAAAGAGGCTAAGCAGAAAAACATATTAAGAGGCAAAGAAATGCAAAGTTCAATGAAGTACTATAGCAATGAGGGTGAGGATTGAAGACGCCTGTCAGTGGAAAGGAGGTAATGTATAAATTGAAGCCAAGAGCCTGGACTAGAAAATCATTTCCTGGTTAGAGTCACCAACACAGCAGCTATGAAAAGGGCTCAATGTATCACACTGTCATAAACAAGAATCCAGTCAGCATCCTTGCTTACATCTTGGGACAAAATGCAACCTTAACCAGGTGAGACAGCAGCCCCCCCAAATTGCCTGACATATCATAATTGTTTCCTTAGTAGATAAATATCTGTTAACCTTGAGAATATTTAGAAATTAACTATAGAAATGGACACACAGGAAAAAGGCTGCTAACGGTATAAGATAGCTTCACAAAGGTAGAGCTACTTGCACTGCACTTTCAGGTAAGTGGGGCCATAAGTGTGTGCACATGCACATACTAGTGTTGGGAAAGGGCAGAAAGAGGAAAGAGGAATAGCATCTACTATGGCACAAAAAGAACTGTGGATTTAGCATACTTTAAATAGCTCTACTGAGCTAGTAACAAAGTGGGAGTGGAGAATGGAATTAACTACCATAAACAGAGGGAAACAATGTAACATAGAGGTTAAACACCTAGGTTGGAAACTTGACTCTTTCCTCACTATGCAAATCTCTTAAAACTCAGCAAAGCCTCAATTAATTAATAAAATTTGAATATAATAGTATCTAACATGTGTTTATTTTGAGGATGAAATGAAAATAGTTTTGGGGGCTTCTAGTGGAACAGTCGGAAGTCAACAAAGAGTAAAATTAGCCAAAAGTAACTTTTTTTTCAAAGCATAATCTGTCTTCCACTCACTGTGTTTTTTAGATTGTGGTTTTTCTTTTTTCCTTTTTTTTTTTGTGGTCTCAGACTGAGACTTTTAGATCAGTGCTGTCTAATAGAACTTTTTGTGATGATGAAAATGTTCTAAATCTGCAGTGTCCACTATGTAGTCACTAGCCCACATGAAGCTATTGAGCAACTGAAATGTCACTAATGAACTGAATTTTTAAAAATAACATTTTTTATTGAGATATAATTTACATACCATAAAGTTCACCATTTTAGAGTATACAGTCTAGCGTTTTTTAATAAATTCACAAAGGTATGCCTTGATAAGCAAGAACTATCTAATTCTAGAACATTTTCATAACCTCAAAAAGAAAGCCCATGCCAGTTAGCAGTCACTCCTCATCCTCTTCTCCCCCCAACCCCTGGTAACCACTAATCTAGTTTCTGTATCAATAGATTTACCTACTCTGGCCATTTCTTATCAATGAAATCATACAATATGTGGTCTTTTGTGTCTGGCTCTTTCACTTAGCATAATGTTTTTGAAGTTAATCAATGTTGTAGGATGCACATATTCTTAATTTCTTTTATGGCTGAATAATATTCCACTGTGTGCAACTACCACATTTTGTTTATCCATTCATCCAATGATGGACACTGGTACTGTTTCCACATGTTGGCTATTGTGAAATGCTGTTATGAACATTCATGTATATTTTGTATAAATATATGTTTTTGAATTCTCTTGGGTTTACAACTAGAAGTGGAATGGCTGGATCATATGAAAACACTATATTTAACTTTTTGAGAAATTGCCAACGTGTTTTCCACAGTGGCTGCAACATTTTACATTCCCACCAACAATGTATCAGATCCAATTTCTCCATATCCTTGTCAACACTTGTTATTGTCCATCTTTTTAATTCTAGCCATCCTAGTGCATGTGAAGTGGTATCTCATTGTGGTTTTGTGGAATTTTCAATTTTATTTAATTTTAACTAAATTATTTCTAGTGGCTACAATATCAGGCAGATGGCAGAATTGGGTGTCTGGTCCCTTACATTTGCTCAAAGCCTGGTGGGACTGTCTAGGTGACTTAAGGTCAAGCCCAGCCTCACTGCTCACCCTGGATGCCCCAGGTAGAACCATGAGTGAGCCAGCAAGGAGAGAAGAAAGCGAATCATGTATAATGCCTGGAAGGAGGAGGTGCCCAACATAGAGCCTGGTACTTAGAAAGCTCTCAAAAATTACTGTTTATTGAGAACATGCAAAGTTCTAAGAACTTCATATTCACTGTCTCATTTAATCTTCAAACAATCCTATCAGGTGGATTCTACAGTCTCCTTTTTACAAACAAGTAAACAGTTTTAGACAGATCAAGTAAGCCAGTTTTTAGTAATTTTACTCATGATAGAATTCTCCATTCCATTTCAACCTTAGAAACTTATTTGTCTGGTTTAATTATAGCAATGAGTTTATAGATATCAACCATGGAAACTAAGAATTATTCAGGATTCCACTACCATGTTCAGCATATACTACACAATTCTATGTCTACTAACCTATCTCAAAGGGACATTATGAGAATTAAATGGTTTTGAAGTGATAAAATATTAGTACTAAAAGAAAATATAAACTCCTGACTTTGTGCATTATGGGCCATAAATTTTTATCTTTTCTAGTGTGTTCAGTCACTTTCTCCCCTTCTTTGAATTGGTTCAAGTATAAACCGAACATTTACTATGTACCAGACACTATCCTAGGTTGTAGGGATACTGCAATGACTATTACAGCCAAGAATCCTGACCTAATGAAGTTCAAAATATATATTAAATAAATATATGGTTTTAAAAGTACACAAGCTCCAATAAGTTTATGTCATATGGAGCCCTTGTTGTAGTGTCTATTTCATAATGAACCTTATCTAATACTATAGTATAAGTACTATCAAATGACACTATTTGTCTACTAAGAAATTTTGAGTCTGAACATTATAAAATGGCTCAAAATCTACACATTTGGCAGAACTTGTCTACAGCAGTTGCTACTCTGGGAGTAGCACCCAGCTCCCAAGCATGACCAGCTGCCAAGAACTAAGGGGAATTATTAAAGCTTACCTCCAGCTCTATGGGGCTGCCCCAGACTCCTATGCACATGAGGGGAGAACAACACAGTAAGAGTCACCAGAGCATTTCTCTTGCCTAAAGCATGGCATGGTTCCCCAAGCTTTCATCATCACTCACCCCTGACTCCTATTTCAGGTAGATAAAACAGAAATGATGAGGTTGTTCACATGATTGTTGTGGGTGGCTATTGTGCTGGCTTGGGCAATAACACTGCTCTCTTTTAAAGAGTTCCCATTTTATTCACCACTATAAATAACAATTTAATTTTTAAAATACTACATTTCCAATGTTGTATTGCAGAAAACAGTAAAGCTCAAATCCTCCTGTAGATAGGCTGCTTTTGGCAATAGACCTAAGTAACCACACTCTGAGAGCTGGCCTTTGTCTGATCCTCTCATTTCTACCTCGCCTCTGGGATGAGTAAGCAAAGCAAAAGGTATGAATTAAGTTGATTGGGAAAGCCTAAATAAAATGTCTAACTCAATCATTTCCAGTCTCAAACTCACTCACTGCTTCCCGTTTCTTACCCAATATTCCCTACTAAGACATTCAACCCAGATTTACTGAAAGAAATCATGGGCCAAACAAACTCACCAGTAATATAGCTCAGTACCATTTGGCCAAGTCATGCTTCCTAACTTAAAACATTAGTCATGTAAGGAAAAAATACAATCATAGAATCACAACTGCAAAAAAACACTTTTGCCAGATCTTGCTACTAGAGCCAATGGACTATGAGAAGGTCTTTATTCCGAAAACTTCCTTCAGTGGTATGGGTAGAAAGAAAGATTTCAAGTGCACCAATAAGAACAATGGTAAGGTTTAGTTCTTGCGTTTTATATGAAACTGACCACCAATCACCTTAATGGCTGAGAGCAAGTACAATGGAAAATCAAGAGTGAAACATGACATTCCAACCACAGATAGAAAGAGCTATCCTTGGATGAATACAGAAAATTCTCCTAGTGAACATTCTAAGACTGTCCACAACATTTGGTACCATGTGCTCATGTGTCTGCAGCACTCCACTACAAGGGTAATAATTTTTCAGACGGGATGGCACTATTTCAATGGCTTAGAGCACACCAAACAGCTCACAGGAATTCCTAAACTAAGTAGTCACAAGGTGCATTTTTCTCTTGAGAAAGTAAAAAAGGCAGTAAGAATTGGAAGAAATGACTATTATAATAGATGATTAAGTTAGATTACACTACAGTACAGAAAAACTGAGTACATACCGGCACAGAATCAGTGAGGAAAGGTCACAGAATTGTTAAACAGGCTACCACTATTACCAAATAGAAAAGGAAAGGGCACAGTACTATATTATATTCATTCACAAGTGTCTAGTCACTGAGTTAATAATTTGATATCAGAGAGAAGAATGGATCTGTAGAAATAGGAGAGTCAGGTACAACGGCAAACACAAGTGTTTACCTAATGATTTTAGCTGTTCGCAGTTCAGAATTACAGGCAAAAAACAGCATCAAGGTTTCATCTAGAGCAGAAATTGGCAAGCTTTTTGTGTAAAGGACCAGATAATACATAGCTGAGGCTTTGTGGGCTACCGGTCTCTGTCGCAACTATTCAACTCTGTCCTATAGCAAGAAAGCAGCCATAAACAATACTTAAACAAATAAGTGTGGCTGTGTTCCAAAGAACTATTTACAAAACAACAACAACAACAAAAAACAGGCCTGTTTGGCCTATGGGTCATAGTTTACTGAACCCCAATTTAGAGTTCTAAGACAGTGATTCTCAAACATTAGTATGTCTCAGAATTCCCTTGGAGGGCTTGCTAAAACAGAGATAGCTGAGCCCCATCCTTGGAGCTTCTGCTCCAGTAGAGCCAGAGTGGGGCCCAAGAATCTGCATTTCTAACAAATTCTCAGATGCTGCTGCTGGTGATCAAAAGATCCACACTTTGATAACCACTGATCTTGGCCTCACTGACTAAACAGGATGCTCAGCATTTTAAGTAACCATCAATTTCCACCTGATTGCCACAAACATTTGTCACTTGCAGTCAGTTCCAAATGTCAAAGCTCTAACAAAATCAAATAATTTAAAGAGAAGCTGAGGAAAACACACTAGTCAGGACTATTTCTTCAGTGTAAATTTATTGCCCCATCAGTAAAATAGATATAAATCATCCTCAAATCTCTTTATTCAACATTTTTACCTAACGTGTTCTAAAGTTCTATAAAGTGTTAAGAAGTATTAACATATATAAATCAAACAAAATCAGTTTTAAAGACAAAGGTAAATGACTCTTGCAAAATCAAAGAAAAGTCAACAAAGCCCATTTCTAATTAGAAGCGTTCATTACCATAAAATCGAGATAATAATATATGTAAGGTAGTTTAAGACTTTCTAAGAATTGTATCATGTGCATAAGAATTTCATGAGCTAGATAATATAACTATCATTATTCTTCTTTTACAAGAAACTGAAAAAAAAAACCAAATGGTGATGTCACACAAATTATTTTAAAAATTTCCTGAAAATACTCCTAAATTGCATTTTTCAAATCCAACTTACACATTTATTTTTAGGACCATGTCTATGAATATATATTCATGGGGAGAAATATCGTTCTGGTAACATCTTCAAGTCTATATTCATATTCGTGAGCCTAATTCTGACACCGCCCAGGCAAGCCTAATCAAGAAGCCTGAACTTTAATCAGATGGTAATTTAAAGCCCACTCTACCATTAGCACAAGTAGGTCATAGGTGATGGAAGTGTGGTGATCCAGTAGTATAATGGAAACACTCACCAATGGGAGAAATATTAATGTGGATAATCCAAAAAGTAGAGCAGCAAGCCTAGAATGCTCCCTCTCCAGATTTCCAGGCTCTTTCTGCAATGATGATAATGAAAAGTGTTTCCATTTGAATAGATATTTACACAGATCACTTTCACATTCATAAGAGGAAAATGTTTGGTTTGATTTTGTTTTTTAAAAAGCATTGTCCACAAGATGTATGGTTGGTAGAGGTTTTTTTCCCCCACTCTTATTAGCATGCTTTTAAATATATATATGTTGATTATAATGTGAGATAATTACATTCTCACTTTAACCTGTGATCTGAATATTCTAGTAATATTTCTTTTAAACTTATATGAAATATAATTAAGGAAAGTCCTCAGTGAAAACAGCTTCTTACTTGTTTTACAAGTATCTAATTATTTTACAAGTGACAAAATTAAAGAAAAAATTATTTATTAAAAAGATAATCTCAAATTTAATGCCACATTATACTGCTGGGACAAAAACCAGTTAAGAGGGTATTAAGCCTAAGAAGAGGACCGGTAGAGATTCTATATAAATAAAGGCTGATGATCCTGCTTTTGAATTAATGGCTCAGATGGAAGTCAGCAAAAACTTATAACCTAAATAATGCAATATAAATAATACTGTCCAAGGATTATCACAGGAACAGGTGCCTCTTACTGTCCTCTGAAGCCAACCTAAGAAGTATTTCCACAGAAGTAAGTGGTCTAAATAAACCAACCGCTCAATTCCAACAAGATCATTCTTACACCTAACAACATAACATGACCTAGTAGATGAAAGGATGTTCTGTGGATTTAGATAATTTAGGTTTAGTACCCAGTCATATCAGAGACTACAACTTTAGAATCTTTCCACTCCATTTTGCTCACTGTTAAGATATGGAAATTGCTGTCATAATAAAATGTGGGGAAGTTGCATAGAACAGTATGATATTCATAAACCCTATATATGGTTATTTCTTAAATATATATTCTGGGATTTTTCTTTTTTCAGTCTAAAATTTCACATTATGAGCAATTAATTAATCTGTCCAAATATCTACATGAAAAGGCGAGAGATGTGACACAAAAATCCCCTCTTTCAACATAATCTTTAGAGCTATTAACATTACAAAATTGTAATCTAGAGCAGACTTGCAAACAAACTATGAAAATACTTATCTCAAAGAATACTGTCTTTCCTATGTAAGTAAAAGGCAATATTCTTTCTTTTCTTTTCTTTTTGAGACAGGGTCTCACTATGTCACCCAGGCTGGAGTGCAGTGGCATGATCACAGCCCACCGTAGCCTCAATCTCTTAAATGCAAGCGATCCAGTAGCTGGGACTATAGCTAATTTTTTAATTTTTTTGTAGAGACAACGTCTCACTGTGTTGCCCAGGCTGGTCTTAAACTTCTGGGCTTAAGCAATTCTCCTGCCTTGGCCAATGACAGTTTTTTAAAAAGACACAAAGCACTCTTAAATATATATGTATTTTTAACTTTAAGATCTCTTGGCCAGGTGCAGTGGCTCCTGTAATCCCAGCACTTTGGGAGGTGGAGGCAAGAGGATTGCCTGAGCCCAGGGGTTTTAGACCAGCCTGGGCAACTTGGCAAGACCTCATTTCTACAATAAATAAAAAAAATTAGCCGGGTGTGGCGGTGCCTGCCTATATTTCCAGCTACTTGGAAGGCTGAAGTGGAGGAACGCCTGAGCCCAGCAGGTTGAGGCTGCAGTAGCTGTAAGCCATGCCACTGCACTCCAGCCTGAGCAACAGAGTGAGACTCTGACTCAAAAAAAAAAAAAGATTTCTTTCTTTTTCCCTACCTGTATTATTCTACTCCCTTTTATAAATGAGAAAACAGGCCTAAAAAGATGAAATGAGTTACCCAGGGAGAAGATTGACAAAGTATTCAAGCCTCACCTCTTCTGTAAAGATTTCCCCAACTTCCTTCTCCTACTAGGTGGTCACACAGTCTCTGGATTTCTCACTTAATATACTCATTTAACTTCTACTGATTGAGTTTTTATTATGGTCAGTTAACTTATGCAGCAGATACCTGTGTGAATGAGCAAACAAGTCACTTGAGATTCTTGCGGTCAGATAACTCAAGGGTTTGGTGGGTAATAATGATGATGTCAATTAAAATAATTATAACAACCTTTAGACATTCTGCATAGATCATGCTATTCAATCATCACAACCCTGCAAGCTACATACTATCACCCTCATTTTACAGATAAAGAAACTGAGGCTCAGACAGGTTAACTAATTTGCCCAGGTCCTCATAGCTGGAAATGCATGAATAAATGAACAAAGAATAAATGTTAGCACCACTAACAACTTTACACACATGGTAGAAAAGAATGTTCATTTCACCATATTATTTACGTAATGGAGCCTGTGTTTAGCACTGAGAAAGTGCACATTTGGAAATTGTTGAAACTTACACACATAACTGCCAAAAGTAATCTGAGTAGCTCAGAGACATTCTAGAAATAAAAAATACTTATGCTGCACTTTACAATCACTAATCCATGCAAATGCCTTGTGAAGCAGTTATCATTCCTTCTATAAATAAGGAGAAAATAACCACACTGTGCCAAAGGTTACCAGATCAGATTTGATGGCAATCCATATGTTTAGGGGAAATTACATATCAAGAGTAGGCAGAAAGGCTGAAAATCCATGATGTTTCCTAAAAACACAAATTAGAATCTATAATATAGCAGTAGTATAATGGTAACCTGCACACCACAGCAAGGCTAGAGAGCGAGAGACCTCTGTAATTTAATATCATCATCATCATCGTCACTTAGTTTAATAAAACATTAAAATCTGCATACAGTTAAATAGCAATACAGTGTACTTCCATCCTAGATTTACATATACCAAGATATTCTAAACTCAGGTTAAAAGCTTGAAATATAGATTTGGCCGGGCTTGGTGGCTCAGCCTGTAATCCCAGCACTTTGGAAGGCTGAGGCGAGTGGATTGCCTCAGCCCGCCGGTTCGAGACCAGCCTGGGAAACTTGGCGAGACCTTGTCTCTACAATAAATAAAAAATTAGCTGGGCGTGCTAGCGCGTGCCTGTAGTTCTAGCTACTTGGAAGGCTGAGGCAGAAGACTGCCAGAGCCCAGCAGGTTGACACTGGGATGGCCATGAGTGTGCCACTGCACTCCAGCCTGGGCAATGGAGTGAGACTCCAACTCAAAAAAAAAGAAAAGAAAAAAAGGAAAAGAAAAAAGAAATACAGACTCAACATACTATATTTTGGATATTATTACACTACACCAGGAGAGAGAGGACATCATCATTCCTACCTGTAAATGAGGCAAGAAAAAATTAGGTTTCCTATTGGAGGGATTTAAGGAAATAACAATGGTTTGACAAATACCAAGAACTTAAAGTAAATTTAAAGCATCTAAAATTTACTTTATCACTTCATGAAAGGCTTTCATTTAATTGACAGTCATGCACAAACTCAGGAATGAAAAAGACCCTATCTTAGGAAAACCAAATGATTTTACCTAAAAGCCAGCCACCAGAATCCGCAAAACACAATTATGGTGAAAAAGGAATCCACTCCTTTTTCCCCCTAAATATGTTGGCTTTGAGGTAGATTCACAGAGAGATAGTATAAAATCACCAACATTCATAGAAAAGAAGCCAGACTTAGCGTTTCAGACACATCACGAACTGAATATTAAACATTATATTCATTTTGATAAGTGCTTTAAATTGCCTCTCAGTTATAGTCACGCCTTTTCTTGGGTCCTCCATCAGAATGTATTGGTGTTTTACATTACTGATCCTCCCTCCACTTTGAAACTTCTGTGCTGTCCAGCTATCCCGAATCTTCTAATTACACTCCAAACCACAAGTGCCCAGTTCAGTCAACCCCCAAGAATTCATTCACTCAGTTTCAATTTCACACAGATGACTCCCAAATCTTCACTGTCATTTCATATCTCTCACCCAAATTCCAGTTTGGCATTTCCAGCAATGTTCAATTAGGAATGGCTTGTTCTCAATCCAAATACAAATATGTAGTGTACAAATATGATCTCATTTTATTTTATTTTATTTTGTTTATTTATTTATTTTTGAGTTGGAGTCTCACTCTGTCGCCCAGACTGGAGTGCAGTGGCCGCTCCTGGCCACCGCAGCCTCGACCTGCTGGGCTCCGGCGATCCTTCCGCCTCAGCCTTCCAAGTAGCTGGAACTACAGG
>CAUYQG010054199.1:0-19412 GCA_963574415.1 Tarsius wallacei | reverse complement strand
AAAAAAAAAAGAAAAAAATCTAATTAAATTAAGGTAATAGTTGCAAAACTGTATAAACATACTTAAAAAGTTAATTTAAAAAGCCAGTGGTAAAGTGTATGTTATTTAAATTATATGTTTACAATGTTGTTAAAATGAATTTAAAATATAAAACATGAGGTCATAGCCTCATTTTCAAATTTCTTCATGTAACCATTATATTAGGGGACAGATAGGGTAAAAATAACTTCTCAAGATTTTTGTAGGGATCTCTTCCACTCTGGGTTTAGGAGTGCAAACTAAAAATACACTCTCTGATACATTTTTTTAACTCATTTTTTTCTTCTTTATATCTGGTACCATGTTATAGTTATCATTTATGATCTCTGATATTCTACAGACTTAGATGTTCTTCTGCTGTTTTGAAATCTGTAACGAAAGGCATAAAAACATAGCTGAAAAAATGGAAATAATGAATGTAGAGTTTTCTAATTCATTAGAAAATTCCCAAGCTATGCTATTATATAACATTCTGAAGCTTTGTTTGGGAGGTAGCTGTTTCAGCTGATTGTACATAAGGGTGTGCATGTGCACCCTTTAATTCTTGAACCATATGCAGATAAAAGGCACACAAAGATATATTTTTTTTATTTTGTTGTCTTTTTAAACTTAATTTAATTTTAAAGTTGTGGGGTACAAATCAGGATTGCATACATAAGTGGTTTAGGTACAGGTAAATTTTGGGTCTCACATTGGACCTCACTTCACCTGGATTAGGATCCAGCACCCTTATTGATGTTATGTGTCACATTACTGTAGTATTATGATAGGTGTTCAGGGCCCACTTATGAGTGAGAACATGTGGTACTCAGTTCTTTGTTTCTGAGATAGATCACTGAGTATGATAAAGTCCAAATCCAGCCAAATTGCTGTGAAGTTCATAATTTTGTCCTTCTTTATGATTGTGTAATTTTCCATTGTGTATCTGTACCAAACTTTTTTTTTATTCAGTTCACTTTTGATGGACTGCAGGGTTGAGTCCATGTTTGCTATTGTGTGTAGTGCTGCAATAAACATGCATGTGCAGGTATCCTTTTAGTAGAACCATTTGAGTTCCTCAAGGCATGTTCTCAGAAGGAGGGTTGCTGGACCATATGGATGGCCAATTTCTAGCTCTTTTAAAAATCACCGTACTTTTTTTCATAGAGGTAGAATTAGTTTGTATTCCCACCAACAGTGTAGAAGCATTCCCTTTTCTCTGTATCCTTACCAGCATCTGTTGTTTTTTGTTTTATTAATGGTGGCCATTCTGACTGGAGTTAGGTGATATGTCAATGCAGTTTTGATTTGCGCTTCTCTAGTAATTAGTGAGGTTGAGCATTTTTCCATGTGTCTGTTGGCTGTTCATATATCTTCTTTTGTGAAGTGTCTATTCATGTTTTTGCTCACTTTTTTTTTTTTGAGTTGGAGTCTCTCACTGTATCACCCAGACTGGAGTGCAGTGGCTGCTCTCGGTCACTGCAGCCTCGACCTGCTGGGCTCCAGCAATCCTTCCACCTCAGCCTTCCAAGTAGCTGGACCTACAGGCGCGAGCTACCACACCCAGCTAATTTTTTTGATTTATTGTAGAGATGGGGTCTCGCCAAGTTCGGGCAATCCACTCACCTCAGCCTCCCAAAGCACGGGATTACAGGCTGAGCCACCGAGCCCCGCATCTGCTTACTTTTTAATGGAGCTGTTTATTCTTTTCCCTTTGGAACATTTGAGTTCCTTGCAGATCCTAGATGTTAGGCCTTTGTCAGATACACAGTTGGCAAATATATTTTTTCCCATTCTGTGGGTTTCTCCCCAATCTCGATGGTTTCATTTGCTTTGTAGACACTTTTATGTTTGATGAGGTACCATTTGTCCATCTGATCTTTTATGGCATGTGCATCTGGGGTTTTGATCAGGAAATGGCTGCCTATTCTGATTTCTGTATGGGTGTCTCCTGTGTTTTCTAAGATTCCTATAGTTTGAGGGTTTACATTTAGGTCTTTGATCCATTTTGGAGTTGATTTTTGTGTACGGTGGTAGGTAGAGGTCTTGTTTCATTCTTCTGCATGTAGTCAGCTTAACTTCCTCTTTTCCTATTCGGATACCCCTGATGTCTTGTCTGATTGCTCTGGCTAGGACTTTCAACACTATGTTGAATGGGAGGGCCAGGAGTGGGCATCCTTGTCTTGTTCCAGTTTTCAGGGGAAATTCTTCCAATTTCTTTCCATTTAGTAATATATTGGCTGTGGGTTTATCATAGATGGCATTTACTATTTTGAATTATGTTCTCTCTATACCTAGGGATTCAAGGGTTTTTAATCAAGAATGGATGCTAGATTTTGTTGAAAGCCTTTTTCTGCAGCTAATGATATAATCATGTAGTTCTTATCTTGACATCTGTTGATGTATTTAATTACATTTATGGCCTTGCAGTTGTTAAACTAGCCCTGTATCCCGGGGATGAAGACTACTTGGTCATGTTGGATGATTTTTCAGATGTGTTGTTGGATTCGATTTCCTAGAATTGCATTGAGAATTTTTGTGTTTATGTTCATTGGGGATATTGGCCTGCAGTTCTCTTTCTTTGGGGGTCTTTATCCAGTTTGGGTGTTAGTGTACTTCATAAAATGTTTTGAGAAGAGTTCAATCTTTCTCAATTGCCTGGATAACTTTCAATAGTAGTGGTGTCATCTCTTCCTTGTATGTTTTGTAGAATTCCACTGGAAAGCCATCTGGTCCAGAGCTTTTGTTTGTGGGTAGTTTTCTAGGATGGAGTCAATTTTCCAGGTTGTTATTTACCTATTTAGAGTCTCAATTGTTTTAATATTGGGAGGTTGTGGAATGTCAGAAAATCCTCTCTCTCTCATTTAGGTTTCTGAATGTATTCCATATAGTTGTGCATAGTAATTTCAAATAATTTTTTGTATTTCCTTTGTTTGTCTCTTTTTCTTAGTCTGGCTAGGCATCTGTCAATCTTGTTTATTCTTTCAAAGGAGAAGATTTTAGCTTAATTGATTATTTTTTATGATATTTTTGCTTCTGTGTTCCATATTTGGGTTTTTGCTTTGGTAATCTGGATTACTCTGCTGAAGTTAGGGTTTTGGTAGTCTTGCCTTTCCATCACCTTTGGGTGATTTATTAGGCTGTTGACTTATCATGTGTGTTGATAGTGATAAATTCTCTTCTCAGTACTATTTTAATGGCATTCCAGAGGTTTTGGTAGGATATGTCTTTGCTTTCATTGGTTTCCAAAATATTTTTATTTATTTGTGTATTTGTTTATTTAAATTTACATTTTATTTTATTTTTTCTTTTTAATATTTTACATTAAAGATGTGCATACAATTGAGAATTAGGTATACAAGTGGACATCCTACAGGTAAAGTTTGGGCCTCCCTTTGGTCCTCACTTTGCCTAGTTTGAAATCACGTACCTTATTGATGTTGTGTTCCCTGCCCCCACCACCACAGCAGTATTCTGCCACTACCAATCCCTTTCTTATAGTATTATGGTAAATGTTCAAGGTATGCTTATGAGTGAGAACATGTGGTACTCACTGAATATTATTGACCCTATATTTATCCAGGTTGCTGTGAATTCCATATGTTTGTCCTTCTTTATGGCTGTATAATATTTCATTGTGTATATGTACCACATTTTTTTATCCAGTCCAGTTATGATGGGCAGCATGGTTTTGATTACATGTTTTTGCTATTGTGAAGAGCGCTGGAATAAACATATGTGTGCAGGTATCTTTTTTGTAGAATGATTTGAGTTCCTCCAGGTATGTTACCAGTAGGAGGATTGCTCGGTCCTATGGAAGGTCAATTTCTAGTTCTTTTAGAAAAGACACACTGCTTTCCATAGAGGTTCAACTAGTTTGTATTCTCACCAGTAGTGTAGAAGCATTCCCTTTTCTCCGCATCCTCACCAGAATCTGTTGTTTTTTGTTTTATTAATGATTTTCATTCTTACTGGGGTTAAGTGATATCTCAATGCGGTTGATTTTTATTTCTCTGATGGTTAGTGAGGCTGAGCATTTTTTCATTTGTCTTATGGCTGCCCATATGTCTTCTGTTGAGAAGTGTCTATTCATGTCTTTCGCTCACTTTTTAATGTTGCTGTTTGTTTTTTTCTTTTTAGTACATTTGAGTTCCTTGGAGATCCTGGATGTTAGGACTTAATTAGATAGACACTTGGCAGTTTTTTTCCCCATTCTGTGGGCTGTCTCCCCACTCTCTTGTTGGTTTCTTTTGCTTTGCAGCTTTTCAGTTTAATGAAGTTCCACTTGTCTAACTTATTTCTTATGGCTTGGACATCTGAGGTTTTGGTCAGGAATTAGTTGCCTACTCCAATTTCTCCTGTGTTTTCTAAGATTCTTATAGTTTTTGGTTTTAGGTTTAGGCCTTTTATACAGTTACAGTTGATTTTTGTATATGGGAATATGTGGGGGTCCTGTTTCAATTATCTGCATGTGGTCAGCCAGTTTTCCCAAATCCATTTCCTGAATAGGTTCTTCGCTCCCCAGGGGGTTGTTGGTGGAGGCTTTGTCAAAGATTAGTTGGTTTAGAAATTGAGGTTTGCTTTCAGAATCTCTTTCCTATTTAATTTGTCCAATACCAGTTTAGAGTCTGGAAGTTTGATACCTTCTACATTCTTTCTTTTGGAAAGGATTGTTTTGACTATTTGGTATAATTTATGATTCTGTATGAGTTTCTGTATTATGATATCCAGGCCTCAGAAGAATGATGTCAGTAATTTAATGGGTACATCATTGAATCTGTAGATAGTCTTTGGTAAGATGAACATCTTAACAATGTTGATTCTTGCTGTCTGTGAGCATGGAATATTTTCCATTTGTTTGTGTTTTCTTGGATTTTTTGAGCAGTGTTTTGTAATTTTCAATGTGAAGATCTTTCAAGTCTTTGGTTAGGAAGATGCCAATGTATTTCATTTTTTTGGTGGCTATTGTGTGTGGGATTGTGCTTTTTTATTTGGTGGTGTTGGTATATAAAAATGCTACTGTCTTTTGCACATTTATTTTGTACTTTGAGACTTTGCCAAAGTCCTTTATCAGTGCAAGGTTTCTTGACAGGTTATCTTGGATTTTCAAGATATAGAATCAAATCATCAGCAAAGAGGGAAAACTTAACTTCCTCTTTTCCTTTTTTAATATGCTGATTTCCTTGTCTTGTTTAATTACTCTACCTAGGACTTCCAAGACAATGTTGAGTGGGAAGGGGAGAGTAAGAACCCTGTTTTTGTTCTGGTTTTCAAGAGAAATGCTTCCAGTTTCTGTCCATTTATCAATATGCTCTCTGTGGGTTTATTGTAGATGGCACTTACTATTTTGAGATATGCTCCTTTTATGCTTAGGTGTTCAAGAATTTTTATCAAGAAGCGATGCTAGATTTTATTAAAAGCTTTTTCTGCATCTGATGATATACTCATGTGGTTCTTTTTTTACATCTGTTGATATATTTAATTACATTTATGGTCTTGCAGATGTCGAGCCAGCCCTGCATCCTAGGAATGGATGATTTCTGAGATGTGTTGTTGGATCCAATTTGCTAGAATCTTGTTGAGAATTTTTGCATCTATGCACATTAGGGCTATTAGCCTGTAGTTCTCTTTTCTCTTTTTTTGTTGTTGTTGGAGCTTTACCTGGTTTGGGTATCAATATGTTGTTAGCTTTGTTAAAGGCTTTGTGGAAAATTCCATCTTTTTCTATTGCTTGGAATACTCTCAATAGAATTGGTATCAGCTCCACCTTTTATGTCTCAGAATTCCACTGGAAATCTGTCTGGTCCAGGGTTTTTTTTTTTAATTTTTTGTACACAGTTTTCTTATGACAGAGTCAATTTCCTCGGTTTTTTTTTTTTTTTTTTGGTGTATTTAGTGTCTCAATGTCTTCTTGTTTCAAACTTGGGAGCTTGTGTGATGTCAGAAAGTCCTTCATTCCATTTTTGTTTTCAAGTTTGTTTCCATACAGGTGTGCATAGTAATCTCTGATAATCTTTGTATTTCTTCAGAGTCAGTTGTGATTTAATCTTTCGCATTTCTGATTTTTGGGGGGAGGGTGGCTTTTTCTCTTTTTTTCTTGGTCATTTTGTCTAGGGGTCCATCAATATTGTTTATTCTTTCAAAGGACTAGCTTTTTGTTTTGTTGAATTTTTCTTTGATATTTTTGTCTTCTGTGTCCTGTATTTGGGCTTTTACTTTGGTGCTCTGAATTCTTTTGTGAAAGTTAGGGTTTTGGTGGTCTTGTCTTTCCAGCTCTCTCAGATGAATTTTTAGGCTCTTAACTTGTAATCTTCCCATTTTCTTGATGTGTGTTCATAGAGATATAAATTCCCCTCTTAGAACTGATTTCATGGCATCCCAGGGATTTTGGTAAGATGTTTATTCATTTTCATTTATTTCCAGGAATCTTTTAATTTCTGTTTGGATTTTGGTATTGACCCGGTAGTCCTTCAATATCATGCTGATTGGTGCCCATGTCTTTGTAGGTTTTGCAGAATTTTTGCTGGTGTTGATATTTATTTTTGTTCCACTGTGATCTTAGGAGGTGTATGGCAGTATTTTGATCTTATGAAATTATTTATGCTTGATTTATGGCTGAGGATGTGATCTATCTTGGAATATGTTCTATGTGGTGATATGTAGAATATATTCTATGGTTGTTGGGTGGAGTGCTTTGTAGATCTCTATTAAGTCCATTTTGTCAAGTGTCAAGCTGAGCTTCCAAATTTCCTTGTTTATTTTTTTGCCTCAATGATCTAACTAGGGTTGTTAGTGGGGTATTTAAGTTCTCAGCTAAAATAGTGTTAGAAGCAATGTCTTTTTAGTTTTCTTAGTAGTTCCTTTATATATGATAGTGCTCCTGAGATGGGTGCATATATGTTTAGGATGGATATTTCTTGTTGAAGGATTGAACATTTTATCATTATATAATGTCTTTCCATATCTTTAACTTTTGATTGTTTAAAGGTTATTTTGTCTGATATTAGGATTGTGACTACTGTCTTACTTTCTGATCCATTTGCTGGGAAATTCATTTTCCATCCTTTAACTTTGAGTTTGTGTGCATCCTTTGTGGTGAAATGAGTTTCCTGAAAACAGCAAATTATTGGGTCATGGTGTTTTATCCATTTGGCTCTTCTGTGTCTTTTCAGTGACACATTTAGTCCATTCACGTTTAAGCTGATTATTGAAATGTGATTGTTTATCTTTGTTATGAGGTGCTTTTAAATTTTTTTCTTTTTTTTATTTCTTTTAACTTTTGGGTTGAAGCATGTGTGTGTTTTCAAGTTTGCAGTCATGATGTATTCTTTGTTGATCTATGTTCTCCTATTCTCTGGGGTAGTACATGGTCATTCTTTTTTATTTCTTCTGTGTTTAATTCCTTTTTAAGCATCTCCTGCATGGTTGGTCTGGCAGCTGCATAATCTCTTAGGGATAGGATGCCTGGAAAGGAACTTTAATTCTCAATTGCTATTGAAGTTGAGTTTGGCTGTGTAGGAAATTCTTGATTGAAATTGTTTGTCTTTTGAGGACTTTGAAAATTTGTCTCCAGTCCCCTCTAGTTTGTAGTGTTTCTGCTGATAGATCTGTTGCTCTTCTGATTGGTCTTCATTGGTATGTAGTCTGACTTTTCTTTCTCACTAATTTTAAGAATTTTTTTTTTGGATTAGAAAACATAGCTTATTTAGAAATCAAATTATAAGGAGAAGAGAGAGAGGGTCTATTCACCTCTCCAAGGTGGCGGGGGGGGGTGGGGGACAAGGCTAGGAAACATGGTGGTGGCCATAGCTCAAAGAGCACATGGCCACCTCAGAATCTAGTAAAGCAATAACCAGGGTTTTTTCCTTTATTCCTACTTTGTGTCAGTTAATACTATGTGTCTAGGGGCTTGTGTACTCATTTGATATTTTGTGAGGTTTTTCTGAATGTCTCTTGTGTTTGGATGGTTGCATCTCTGGTGAGATGAGGAACGTTTTCTTGGATAACCACCTGGAATACTTCTTCCAACGTGTTCTTCAGTTCCCTTTCTTCTTCTGGGATACCAATTGGATGTAAATTTGGCCTTTTGCTATAAATGCACATCTCTTGGAAGCTTTGTTCTTTTTCTGAGTTTTATTTCTATGGTTTTAACAGATCAGCTTAATTCCATGTTTTGGTCTTCAAGCTCTGAGATTTCTTCTGCTTGGTTGATACTGCTTTCCATGCTTGTCTTCTGTTATTTATTTCTTGGATGACGGTTTTTATGGCCAAAATTTCTGTTATAAGTTCTTTTATTGTTGCATCTTGTCTTCCTTGAGTATCATTTACTCAAAAATTTATTATTTTTAATTTTTATGGATGTATAATAGTTTTACAAATTCATGGGATACACGTGATATTTTTATATTTTTAAAAATCAGTGCTAAGGAAACAACTACAAAATATTAAAAATATGAGGTGATTAGGCAAAGGTTGTTTTTGGATAAAAATGGAAGCTGGATCTGTAGATGTTGAAGTGTAATTGCTAGCTGGTGGTTTTCCTAATCCTAACATGTTTTTGTTTACAATAACCTCTTATTAAAGAATAACTTTATCATTAACATGAAACATTTTGTTTGTAAGTTGTGGAATCTTGGAAAACACATGTTATAGATCATAGAGTTTCATATAAATAAAAAGTATCTGTCTTAGTCTAGTCAGGCTACTGTAAAAAAATAACCTTAACTTAGGTGGGTTATAAACAATATAAATTTATTTCTCACTGTTCTGGAGGCTGGAAAGCCCATGATCAATCAAGATTACATTATTGTCTAGTGATGCATGCTTCCTCATAGATAGTATCTTCCAGCTGTATCTTTACATGGTGAAAATAAAAAGATAGTGCTCTGAGGCCTTTTAATAAAGGCATTAATCCCTCACATAAGGACTCCAGTTTCATGACCTAGAATGCCCCCGAAGACCCTGATTCTTAATACCATTATCTTTCAGGTTAAGATTTCAACGTGTAAGTTACGGAGAAACACAGACATGTAGACCATAGCAGCATTATGTGTAATAACACAAAATTGCTTTTGAAGAACTAGCCTATTAGTATTCAACCATCTTTAGCTTTCTAAATGTCTTTTTTTGTTGTTGTATTGAGGTACAAATTTATCTGAGAAAAGAGAGTTTGGGATGAAGAAATTACATTTATCACAATAAAGAGCACAGGAAGAGAGGTTGGTTTATGGTGGTGATGAGGATGAAGAGAGAAGAGAGACGATCTTTTTTCTTTTTTAATCTAATTTTCACATTATGTGATCAATGGACTGGATATTTTAGAAAAAGCAGACAGATGTAATGGTATAGAATTTTAGATAAATGAGGATTAAAGATATACTTTACAAATTACCCATATTTGAGTGGTAACAGAAGCCAGAGTATAGACACACAGAAGAATATCACATTTTCTCTTGGTTTAGTGGTTAGTAAGTGATGCATCCAAAAGTTAGAACCAAGTCCTTTGTCTGTATCCAATACCCTTTTCTCTTAACCAATCTCTTTTTCTGTATTATGAATATTGTTAAGTGCTCATGATAAATGCAACATTCATAAGCAAAAGAAAATCAGAAAAAGCAGGAGTCTCACAAGGAGTGCAGGCAGAGAGACTGTCATTTATCAAGAATCCCTCTCCTTATTGCTATTTCCTTTTCTTGTTTAGCTCTCCACTGTGTCATTTATGAGCCATTGGAAACTATGTATCTGAAATGCTAACTTTGGTAGTTTCATTTTAATTTGTGATTAGCACATGGAAGCCAGAATTATTTTTCTTGGGTTTTTTGTTTGTTTTTTTTTCTTCGTTTGTTTTTTGTTTTATTTTTGAGTTGGAGTCTCATTCCGTTGCCCAGGTTGGAGGGCAGTGGCACACTCATGACCATCCCATGAGTTCCGGCAATCCTTCCACCTCAGCCTTCCAAGTAGCGGAACTACAGGCTCACGCTAACACACACAGCTAATATTTTATTTATTGTAGAGAAGAGGTCGTGCCAAGTTGCCCAGGCTGGTCTTGAACTCACGGACTCAGGCAATTCAGTTGCCTCGGTCTCCCAAAGTGCTGGGATTACAGGCTGAGTCACCGAGCCCAGCCCAGAATTATCTTTCAAAGTTGCTTCTCCTGTGGACAACGGCTCTCTTTTACCCACATGATAAAAATCTAACACCCTCAGTGCAAAAATCAAAGTTTCCCTCATCTTTTATAACAATGCTGGCCACTCTTATTTCTCTCTTTTTATCCTGGTTGAAGCCTTTGATAAACCACAACTGATGCTTGCTACTCCACCATTCAAGATTCTGCATCAGTAAACATGTTATCCAGGCTTGTAAACTCTTATTTCATTTTTCTACCCATCTAAATTGCATATATTTGAAAGATTCTACTTAAATGTCTTGTTCTTTTAGAAAATGTTCCTTAGCATCATAATCTGAACTGAAATCTACACAACTACTTTCTACTTCTCATCTGATTCAGAATATGTTGTTAGATATCTTTTTCAATACAATTGATTAGAACAACCGGAGTAAGACATTTTTTCAAGATAAAATCTCTGCTTTATATATCTGCTTGATTGGCTATTTAGTTAAAAGAGCTTTGAGAAGATAAACTAGAACAATGAAAAACTGAATATAATTTCGATAAGTAACTAAAACAATAAGCATTAATTAGTAAACTGGCTATGAGATATCATGAGTACAGTCTTAGGTTTAGATGTTGGGACACTTGAGTTCCAATCTAAGAATTACTCGAAAGAGCAAATGTTTCTGAATCAGCTTCATATTGCCATTAAGGGCAAATAAGGCCACTTGTCTCTAGTTATGGGAGAAATTGAGTAAGTAAAATACTTAAAACTAAACTGTTCTGTACTTACTTGGATGGCATTCTGTTTGAGTCCAGAAACCTTGGGGCCTGCTAAATAGTTTATTCTCTTTAGTCATTCAGCAGTGTAGCTGGGGGCTTCAAAAAGCTTCAAATCTTGGCAAATAAAAGGCCACCTGGAGACTCTGGAGAACATCTCTGTCCGGAAGCCAATTAGGTGAGGCCCATCCCTGACTCTGTCTGCTCAGTAGCTATTCTATGGCTATTTCCCTATTTCCTTTTTTTCTTATAAACTGTAATTAGCTATGCCTTATAATTTCCATAGCCACAGGAAGTATTTAACTGTAGCACCAGAAGCACATGGGAAAAATAGTGATTCTAGGGAAATTGTAGTTTGGGTGACCAGAGCACCTTAGGACAGAACAACCCAATTCTCTGAGATATGCCACTGATTTGAGGATGAAAGCAAGACCTCCTGCTATCATAACATATCATGTACCCTCTGTTATTGCTATGTGATCCACCTAAAAACAACATGGGCTACTGAAATAAGTCCCACTGGCTTATAGGCTGCAACCAGATGTTGATCTTGGTTTTGAAAGGAATATAAACAACAGAAAGTCGTTCAGAATCTTATTTCAAATTATGACAATAAAATTGCACTTTGGCAAAATAGTAAAAACAGTAAAGTTTGATTTAATTTGACATATTAGTCTCAGCACCCAACACAGACAAAGGTACACACACATACATACACACACGGATTCTCTTTCCTGATCTTCCACCTGTTCTTAGCCTTTCTATATATTCCAAAATGTCAGTAACTAAGTTCCTTCTTCTAGGAGTATATTCCTTGCTATTCATATTGTGATTTCTTATTGAAACCTGCTACTTGCTTAGCACTCAGTTGGATGTTTTGAAATAAATTTAGATCAAACCACAAAAAACTGCAGCCCTCAAGATATATTCAGGTTAGTGTAAGGAAAATGAAGTCAATATTTGTGGATCATTTTTATATAATGAATGATGCATTTGATGTTTCTTATTTTGTTAACGTTAACCATGGGGTCAGTATTATCATTCTCCAATGGTACCTGCATAATCAACGTTTGTATACCTAACCCTAAATTCTGCCCCACATCTTTATAATAAAAAATAAAAATAAAAATAAAAAACTCTCATTTTTAAAATAATAAATTTGAGATTTGGACAGGTTATATAAGTATTTAAAATCCATCTATATGTATAAGTATTGGAGCTCCAGTTTGAATTCAGGACAGCTTCTCTCCAAAATCTATGTTCATTTGTACTACATTTGTTTCTACTAACTGAAATGTGAGGTTTAAAAATATATAGACAGAGAAGATAGCATGGTAGAAATTATCCAGATGCTGTCTTTGTTTGAAACTATATTTCTGTGCTTAGTATGAAACCTAGACTCCTATTGAAAATTAATGTATACTCTTTGAGAAAATACACAAAGGAAATAGCTAGAGCACTGATAAACTGAAATCATGCATTCCAGGTGCCACAGGAAGAACTGGTTCTGAAGATTTTTGACCAGGGTGGTTTCCAAACATATAGAGTTTCTCTCATTTAAGTAAGTTTCTTCCTGTATGGAAACATTATTTCCTAGAATATAGGAAATTACCATTTGCATTTGTGGAACTTGCAAGTCATAGTGGCAGCTCAGGCACAGGTAGGAAGAACTTGTCAGGGAGGTTGCCTGATAAGAATTTAAAGAAGGAAAAAACACAGCTGGAAGTGGAGACCAAGGAGCATTTTACATACACAAAAAAGAGTTTAAGCAAAATTATATAAAAATGTGTGTTTCTCTTTACTTATTAAGAATTTGGACCAATTAAACTGGTAGTAGATTCTACTCATTACTATACTTTTTATAATTGCATCTCATCTTATTTTCTTGAATTGGTTTATTATTCAAAGAGTCCAGCTTTCCTTGTTCATAAGTTAGAGCTCCTGCTATTAGCATTACTAATTTTCTTTGACATCACAATTCACTTTTGCCGATAGGAAGTATGAATTTAAAAATAACTTTAAACATTGAAACACATTATTGTGAGATTCTACAACCTTGCTCACAATTTTTATCTCCAGCCATTCTTTCTTCCTTTCTATCTCCAAAACCTCGAATCTCTCTCACACAACAATGTCTTTCTGCTTGCCTTCATCTCTCAATGGCATGCTTTATCTGCATTTTTTTCTAGCTAACACTCAGATTTTCACTCTGGGAAGCTTCTATGATACTCTGAAGCAAAACTGGCTTAAATCTGCTGTTTCTGTTTCTATAGCACCCTGTTTTTGTGTATTTGTATACACAATACATCTCTTAATGTTTCTGCATTAGACTACTTCTCTACTTCAATATGGTGAAACCTGACTTATTGTCTCATCATAGTATATAAAGTTAAAGAAAAAATAATTTATTTCTAATAGTTAAAAAAAGATATTCTTGATTTTTTTTTATTGGTCAAGCTTCTTTTTTCCTAACCATAGAACTAGGAACTGGGATTCGATTCACCTGAATCATTTGGATAGAAAAGAGAAAAGTGTATGTTGGGGAGAGGGCAAGCAGAGGAAATTCCTAAAATAATATCTATTTGCTACTATAAGGAAAAGAGGAGAGCCAAACAATTAGAGGAGATTAGATAAACTGATTGTCAGTGATCCTGGAAAAATAAGAGACATTAACAACCCTTTTACTATACCCTAAAGTGGGCATCTTCAATATTCCCCATCAAAAAATGGGGCCAACTTTATTTGAAGGTCAAGATTTTTTTAGTGTTTTTATCTCTCTCTCTCTCTATCTCTGTGTGTGTGTGTGTGTGTGTGTGTGTGTGTGTGTGTGTGTGTGTGTGTTGTTTTGTTTTGGAAAGCAAAACGTTCTTTATTAAAATGTTAGAGGTTTGGAGAAAAAAATTAAATTTTTTTATTTCTTTTTGAGCAACTAGGAATTTCCATGAAAATATCAAGTCTTTACTGACTAACTATGCATCAGACGTTGCATCAGAGACTTCATACATATTATCTTACTTAATTGTATCACTACAACCCTGTGTCGTTATAGTCTCCATTTCACAGATGAGTAAACAGTCTTAGAAAGACGATAACCTGCTCAGGGTAACTCACCTGGTTAAAAGTGGTTACAGGATTTGAACTTTGCATCTGTGGGAGTCCAAAGCCTTTGCTCATTGCAACATGGGGCTTGTTATTCTTGTGTTCTGTTTCATTTACTTTTACTGTTATACATAGAAACTTTTGGTGCTTTCTTTTTGGCATCTAGGCCATATTCTCTTTTCTACCATTTGCCAGTTGTAAGACATTTTCTCTTTGAAAACATTGTGCAGAAAAGATGAGGTTTATGGCAATAGAGACTTATTCCTGGGATTCTCACTGTTTCTTAGACGAAGTAACAAAATAATTATAGATGAAGTAACAAAATAATTATAGTAACAAAATAATTATAGTAGAATTAAGGCATACAGCTCATGCCTTTCCAAAAAGAATACATGTTAGAAACAGTAGAAGCAGCCAATCACTGCTCTATTATTAATAATAGTGTATGAATTTAAATAATTATTCATATGGTCTGTTACCTATTTGTGTGATTTACTGGCCATCTGTATATGAGTTTCCTAGCAAATGGAATGAGGATAAATATAGCAAGGTTTAGACTTACTGGGCAAAATGGAAATGGTGATTTAAAGTTCTAATGAAAATAAATCAACCTGAACTAGATTCTCTAGACACAATTTATGTGAGGAAGTAGAAATGCAGCTGACAGAAGAGTTTCTCCTCTCTATTAATATTTTAATTTCTGACTATGGTTCTTAAAATAAAACATTAAAAATTGGCAAAAGAGAAGCAAAATACATAATAATTATACAGACTGTTGAGATTTGTAAAATGTTTACCTAAATTGAAATTTATTTGACATTATGATAATAAATATAAATAAATATAGCACATCTCTTCTTCCAGATTCTCTCTATGCTGACATGACAGCACAATTTTATTGAATAATTTCATAATTAGGCATGAACATGAACCTTCAATGTCATGCCAGTATATTTTTCTTTTCTTAAAAAGATAATCTTCTAAACGTAGCGATGAAAGATAATTGTGACTACAGTTGTCCCTTAGTTGGAATAAATTCAGTTCTGACTATCTGCTATTGATTCTACTAGTTTCTGTTTAGGAATATGCATAGACACCCAAAAGAATCATTGTAGAGATTAAATGAGATAGTGTATGCAGAATGCCTAGCCAGAATTTGAATGAGTTTGTATCAGTACTTATTAGCATGAAAGAACAATTTATGAAATGGTAACTGTCCTTACCTGACTATTCTGCATCTCTATTTTAATTAGTGCTATTTCCCAATAACAGAGAAGTTAGTGAGGCTTTTTAACCAAGAGCAATTATTACATTTCTCTAATCCTGTTTCCTCCTTATAAAAGCATCTAGTTCATAAGGCTGCTCTGAAGACTCTTTAAAAAGAAGCGTAAAGAATAATATATATATATATCTATAAACTTAGAACAGTATCTGGTTATAAATTCTTAGTAAATGCTAAGCACTGTTACTAAGGCTGAGGGTTTGCAAAGTTGTCTGAATAGAATCTCTTAAGAATGTAATGAGTCAGACGTGCACGGTGGCTCATGCCTGAAATCCCAGCACTTTTGGAGGTGTTTCAAGAACAGCCTGGGCAATTTGGTGAACCCTTGTCTCTACAATAAAGCAAAAAATTAGCCGGCATGGTGGCACATGCCTGTGGTTTCAGCTAATCAGAAGGCTGAGGAGGAAGCATCACCTGAGCCCAGCAGGTGGAGGTTGCGATGACCGTGAACATGCCATTGCACTCAAGCCCAGGTGGCAGAATACGTCTCTGACTCAAAAACAACAAAAATAAAAACAAAAGCTAGCCTGTTTTCAGGTTCCAGTTCCCTAACACCAGGCTTGATAGCATATGATATCTACGTGAGGTTATTAAATCATGTTTGTCCTTAGGTATAATTTTAAAAGATGTAGGCTTGAGAAATGGATGGCGCAGACAATACCACCCTTCTTCTGCATGTCTGTAGTGTCATCAGCACTCTCTGAGACCAGGCACACCTTAGAATCCTGCTCAATACATACAGTAACTAAATTAGAACATATGAGAGAAAACCTATTTGACACAACTGTTGCAGAAATTCAGTCTGATATCATTCTTCTGAATCAAAGATCAAGAAGGGCATTTAATTTTAGAAGAAGGATGGAGTGAAGACAGATGGGAAAATAACCAGCACAAAAAAGGCTAATATTTCTTCAAGCATCTTTTAAGTTCTTTCTCTATCAGAAATATAGATATATTCAGATTCTGAGGTACCTGGCTCAAAATAACTGAAGAGTTCATTTGTGCAATTGGAGAGAGAAAAAAGAACAACAAAGAGAGTGACAGCTTGTATTTGTCTTTTTATGTGTGGCTAAAAGTATCCTTTATTAAGCTCTTGCCCTTTATTCTAATGGTATTCTATTATCCTATATAACAGTTCGTCCCGGAGTTACCTTCTTCATATCTGCTTCCTTCTGGAATCTTGGTCCAAATCATATCTGTCTGAAATCCTCTTTGAGATCCCATCTGTACATGTTTTATTGTTGTTGTTGTTGTTGTTTGAGTTGGAGCCTCACTCTTCTCGCCTAGGCTGGACTGCAGTGGCATGTTCATGGTCACTGCAGACTTGACCTGCTGGGCTCAGGCAATCCTTCCTCCTCGGCCTTCCAAGTAGCCGGAACTACAGACACGTGCCACCATGCTGGCTAATTTTTTGATTTATTGTAGCGATGAGGTCTCACCATGTTGCCCAGGCTTGTCTCAAATCCCTGGGCTCAAGCAATCCTCTCGCATCTACCTCCAAAAGTGCTGGGATTGCAGCCTGAGCCACCGCACCAACCTGTGCTTGTCATAATAGTCAGTAGCACCTTTCAAAGGCAAGTAATTCTGAATATATTTGTGAGAACAGCTGCCTCTTGAAAGGAATACTAATATTGTTCTTCTAATCTTCTTCCCACCTGAGTAATTTCCATGGGCATTCTGGGACAAGAAACTTACACAGACATTCTGGAGTTAATTAGAGCATACTTAAAATAAATATCTGTTATTAGGAAGCTTATTTATGTTCTTTATGTGCCCTGAGACCCATATTCATTTCTGCCTACTCAGTGCAAGAATTTGTCAGGAATGATAAAGGATCATTGTCATTATGAACTCAAATTTACCTCCCTTCTGCCTACTAACTCAAACTTTATTAGAATTATATATGACCATAAGAAATCAGAGCTTCACAGCAAAGTTAACTTTCATTCAAGATGTGATGGTGGCTGGGTGCAGTGGCTCATTCCTATAATCCCAGCACTTTGGGAGGCCAAGGCAAGAGGATTGCCTGAGCCCTCAGGTTCCAGAACAACCTGAGCAACTTGACAAGAGCTCATCTCTACAATAAATCAAAAAATTAGCTGGACATGGTGGTGGTGGCGTGTACCAGTAATTCCAGCTACTTGGAAGGCTGAGGCGGAAGGATCACCTGAGCCCAGCAGGTCGAGGCTGCGGTGGCTGTGAGTGAGCCATTGCACTCCATCCTGGGCGATAGGGTGAAACTCCAATGCTAAAAAAAAAAAAAAAGAAAGAAAGAAAAAGAAATTATGGCAGACAAATCATTGCTTGCTTTCAGTTTATGTGTGGAATGAAGAATGGATATGGTGTCACCTAATGGATACATGACAACAAACTTATCAAGATAGTCCTTTAAAAGTTAATTTTCAGGTTACCTATCAATCAGTCATTTGCTCACTTCACATTTGTTCTCTCTCACACTAGCTTTAGCTCTCGCTCCTTCTCTCTCTTGCTCTTGCAATCTCCCTCTCCCTTTTATAGAAATGAGAGGGAAAGGAAGAGAAAAAAGCAAAAAGCATACTGGTGACTAACTGATGAAGGTACAGAAGAAGAGGTGTGGGCAATGGATGCAGGGTCTATCCTAAAAGAAGGAGTTTGTAAAACAACTCATAACATAATCATATTGCAGCCAGTTTAAGTTTTTAAAAATGCAGCTTGGTTATTGAAAAATACATTTCTTCCAGCCTTTAAAAACTTTAATATATTTAAATAAAATAAAATGAAACAATACTGGTCTTAGGTGTTAAATAATAAATCTTAGCCTTCTACTTTTATTTCTCCTGACATTTCAAAATTTACTAAGCTAGGCTAGATTTTTTCAGTGTCTCATTAATGGAGAGAAACAAACATTTTACGGAGTGGATAATTAAAGTCAAGGAAATGTTTTCTCTATACATATGATAAAGTTAGGGATATTTTTATCTCAATAACTTGCTCCAGACCCTCTGTTGGAGAGATTCTATACTTCAATTTCCTTGTGTCCCTTCCATTCTTCTATATTATGTTAGGCAATCTTAATTTTGTTACTATTGACTAGATAAAAATTAACCTAAACTATTTTTTAAAATTAAAAGAATCAAAATAAAAGTATGTCTAAAGCAGATCACTGAAGAGTTTGAGTCTCCATCCATCTCTGAATCTTACTCATCTCAAAGTATCAAGCTAACTCCCAGGAACATCAGTCCTGAATTATTAAAATTTTGATCCCACACAAGAAAAGCCCATTTAAACTTCTCCAAAAAAATTCTACAATTTTTCCCCATGATAACTCCTGTAGCTCCAATCCTAGACTCCTAATATGCATATATAATATATAACTCTAGAGTTCCGGTTAAGATGGCAATGACATAGGTGGGACTGTGAGATTCTCCGAATGTGAGTTCCCCAAAAAGACTCTTGCCCTCCTCTCCCTACCCCCTTGCCCACAGCTGGATGCATTGGTCCAAGACTCAGGGACCCCCGGTCCCACACAGAGCCAGCTATTGCGTCCTGGGCTGCTCCCTCGCGGGTGGGAAGACTCAGGTCTCAGCTCCCTCCCTGGCTGCATTGAGCCCAGACCAAGCCTCCGGTCATACTGAGAGGCTCTGGGCACACGCCCCTCGGAGAGAATGATTCCATTTCTGACTGAAGTACGCTGGGAGCGGCGCGGGGCCACTTTCACTACTCACCACCTACCCTTTGGAGCTTTGGGGCTCTGAAATCTGGAGCTCTGGAGCCCCGAGTGGAGTGCCCAGCTGTGCAGCTGATCCCCGGGAGGCTCATGCTATCACGCTACCACAGACCATCATAGTCGATTGCTCAGGGACCCAAAGAGCAGAGAAAAAGTATCCTATCACTTTGGCCATTCTCCAGGCAGAGATTTGCGTTGCCCCACCTACCTACAAGCAGTATCCACCTGGGTTCCCAAGGTAACGTCACTAAACAGAAGACAAATCCACTCCCCTTGGAAATAAGCAGCAGACGTCTCAGGTTGCAGCTCAAAGTAATCCCACGCCTTGGGAGGCTGAGGGACCAAACCTACATTCTGCTGCACAGAAAGATTGTAAGATGGTGGGAAATAGGTTACAGTGGGCTCATACACCGATA
>CAUYQG010054197.1:0-46239 GCA_963574415.1 Tarsius wallacei | reverse complement strand
TATTTTTTTTACTAAGATTATGAAAGGGAGAAAATAAAAATTGAAAATAGTCTTCCACTCATGGAATCTTTCTGGTTCCAGATATAATCATAAGAACATTCACAGCAACCTGGATGGAACTAGAGTCCATAATACTGTGAGATATATGGCAGAGGATCAGAGATTCTTTTTTTTTCTTTTTTTTTTTGAGTCGGAGTCTCGCTTCGTCACCCAGACTGGAGTGCAGTGGCCGCTCCCGGCCACCGCAGCCTCGACCTGCTGGGCTCCGGCGATCCTTCCGCCTCAGCCTTCCAAGTAGCCGGAACTACAGGCGCACGCTACCACGCCCGGCTAATTTTTTTTGATTTTTATTGTAGAGATGAGGTCTCGCTTGCCCAGGCGGGTCTCGAACCCGCGGGCTCAGGCAATCCACTCACCTCAGCCTCCCAAAGGCGCGGGATTATAGGCTGAGCCACCACCGAGCCTGGCTCAGAGATTCTAGGGCAAATTAAAGACTTGAAAGTCTATTGACTAACAGCATGAAAATCAGCATGAGAATCGTAGATAATTGGCTAAGTAAAATTTTGAAATAATTTTAGAGTCATGACGATAAATCTTTCTCTTGATTCAGTAATCTTTCTAAAGAAAAAAGGTAATATTGAGAGAAGTGAGACAGAAAGATAACATATTTGGAAAATTCGACATGTCAAGGGCCATGTATGATAGGATTATTTAGAGTAGTTTTCAAGAAAGTCAACATGCAATAACAATAACTTTTCACTAAGTAGCCATTTGTCTACAAATTTTCTTAAAATTAAAGCAGATAGCACATTATAAATGATACTTAGGAGTTATTTAGCAGAAAAAAATTTATGTTTTTTAGCTGAAATTCAGATATTAATATGCATCAGCATTGAATTTATGGTAATAAGCATTTCAATTTTGTGAATATTATCTACAAGTTATATTGTCTTAGCTTATTATCATTATGAGAACAAGGGCAAACAGTCATCAGATAAACCCCACCATATATCAATCCCAGTTTGTTCTAGTGGCAAACAGATATATTTATCTTAATTATTCCCAAGATAGATTTATATGGTCACCAAATCTAGCTATGTCTAACAAAAATTAACATGTTTAAGTGATTACTAAAGATGATAGGAAAAACACATAAAGTAATAGTCATAATGGAAAGATTTATTTCATTTTCAATAAAAAATTAGTAAGTAAACATTTTTTGAACACTAAATCTGGTAGAAAACAATATTAATGGTTCTTTGAGATGTGGAAAAATAGATTCTCTAAAAATATGTGTTTACAAAAATAAAAGTTAACTGGTAGAACAGGGCCCCTTATTAATCCTTGTATCTTAAAGAGCCATGCTGGATTCTTGATCTTTGAATCACTTTCAGAAACATTCCCTTCCCTTAAAGAATAGTATACATTCACAGCTTAATAGCTCAATAGCCCATCTTTAGAGAATCCAAGAAGTCCAACAGCCTTTCTTCATTCCATCCCATGTTCTTTTTCTCCTTTTGTTTAAGCTGGCATTGTCTTTGTTGGTATAACTTCTTCTCTATCCTTGGCTTCTGCCTTATTAAGTCCATGAGTTGCACTCATGGTCTCTTTAGCAAATGATTGTGCATCCACACCTTTAGTGTTGTCTTAATGCAATATTCTTCAAAGTTATGCAAAGTGCATAGGGTGAGAATTTCCAAATCTTCAAATTTTGGTTTCTCTTCTTAATAATTATTGAATTTAACTCTCTCTTTTCATATTTTACTAAAAGCTGTCAAGAAGAACCAAGTTGTTTCTTCAAAACTTTGTTTAGAAATATTCTCAGCCAATATGCAATTTTATTTTTCATAAGTTCTGCCTTTTACAATAAATGAGAACACTGTTCAGTCAAGTTCTTTGCCAGTTAATAACAAGTATTGCCTTTCCCTCAGTTTCCAATAACTTGTTCCTCATTTCCACCTGAGTCCTCAGCAGAATTGTCTTTAACACCCACGTTTCATACATGTACTTCAAAAATTTTTCCAGCTTCAACCCATTTCTCAGATTCAAAGTAGTTTCCACATGTTTAAATATTTGTTACAGTAGCAACTCAATTCTTCATACTAAAATCAGTATTACTTTGCTCAGGTTGTCATAAAAACATATCATAGACTGAATGACTTAAACAACAAAATTTTATTTCTTATGGTTATGGAGGATAGAAAGTATAAGAATATAGTGCCCCTGGGCAAACGAGACCTCATCTCTACAATAAATCAAAAAATCAGCCGGGCGTGGTAGCGCGCGCCTGTAGTTCCAGCTACTTGGAAGGCTGAGGCGGAAGGATCGCCGGAGCCCAGCGGGTCGAGGCTGCGGTGGCCGGGAGCAGTCACTGCACTCCAGCCTGGGTGACAGAGTGAGACTCCAACTCAAAAAAAAAAAAAAAAAAAAGAATATAGTGCCAGTTAATTTAGTTTCAAGTGAAGGCTCTCTTTCTAGCTAAAGGCCACCTTCTCACTGTGTCTTGGATGAGACAGAGATAAAAAGAAAATCTCTGGTATCTCTTCTTATAAGAACATAGTAGGTTTGGACTGCCATAACAAAGTACTATAGACTAGGTGGCATGTAAATAACACATATTTCTTTCTCACAGTTCTGGAGTCTGGATGTTTGAGATCAAGGTGCCATTGTAATCAGGTACTGGTCAGAAATTTCTTCCAAGTTGAAGATTGACATCCTCTGACTTTATCCTCATTTGATGGAAAAAGAAGAGAACTTTCTGGGATCTCTTTCATAAGGGCACTAATGTCATTCATGGGGCTAGACACTCACAACTTAATCCTTTTGCAAAGGTCCCACCTCCTAATATCATCTCATGGAAGGTTAAGATTTAGCATATACGTTTTTTGAAGAAAAAATATTCAGTGCATAACAGATATTAATCATGTTATTGATAACATAATTTTTTTTTTTTTTGAGTTGGAGTCTCACTCTGTCACCCAGACTGGAGTGCAGTGGCCACTCCCCGCCACCACAGCCTTGACCTGCTGGGCTCTGGTGATCCTTCCGCCTCAGCCTTCCGAGTAGCTGGAACTACAGGCACGCGCTACCACGCCCAGCTAATTTTTTTGATTTATTGTAAAGATGAGGTCTTACTAAGTTGCCCAGGCAGGTCTTGAACCCTCGGGCTCAGGCAATCCACTCACCTCAGCCTTCCAAGGCGTGGGATTACAGGCTGAGGCACCAAGCTGGGCTCATAAGGCCCAAATGTATGACCTTATTCAACCTTACTTATCTCTGTATAGATTCTATCTCCAAATATAGTGATCTTAAGAGTTTTTAGGAGGTGCAATTCAGTTCATAGCAGTGTTTTAAACTGTAAGTTCTGTAAAACATTTTTTTGAAAGACTGAAAAACTTGAAATTTGAATCATGAAGGATGTGAAATTTGAGTATAGATATCTAGGGTGAGAAGGAGATTCTTTCTCTAGCAGGATGTCTAATTAGTGTCTATACTCAATCTACTCTCTAAAAACATGTAAAACACTTGCTTAAATGTTTTGAAACACTTATTGAAACATTCATAACTAATGTTCCGAGGCTAGATATCAGGGGAATATGGAACCCAGAGAAGGAAGCATAGATGGAAACTTGCATTTACCTTGAAGGCATTTAATGAGTTGGATGAATTCAAGTTTTGTTTTCATGGCCTCAGGTAAAATTGGTTCAGGGCCATCTAACTATGTTACAAGACTTCAGCTTTCCTTTCCCTCATGCAAAAAAATAGGTATTCTGTGGCCCAGAACATTGATTTCAGTATAAATTTTAAATAATATTCTCCACTGCTGAGGAGATTTTCAGGAAAAATTCCTACCTGGAAGATATTGCTAAGTGGACAGAAAAGTCTCCCAAGAGATTTAGTAAACACAAACAAGCCTCCAGGCAAATTTTCAGCCCTAATACATGCACCTTGCTTGTCATTACATTTTTAAATTATGAATATATTGCAGTTTAATAATGGGGATTATATTGTCTCATGCATCTGCCAGTAACAATCACAGCTCTCCTGTGTAGGAACCCAACAACAATTTATGCATCAATAAAACCTACACAGAGCTTTCTAAGAGATATGAACTAAAAGATATAAAGCAATAAGGCAACATAAACAAGAAAAGGAAAAGACAATAAAGAGGATAACCATAAGTGTTATGACTTCATAACTGGAAGTCAAGAATATGAAATAATTATATGCAAGGTATATGGCAAAACAAAATATTGGACCCAATAGGCAAGGAAGAACTATCATAAGACTTCAACAATAATCAAGTATATTTGAAAACAAGCAATATTTCTCCAAGAAAAATATTAAGTTAGAACTCATTAGTTAGACTTAGCAACAAATGTGAGTCAACTCAAGTTAGAATTTATGATTTTGCAAACAAACAAGCAAATAAGGACAACAAAAAAACCCCAAATGCTACTAGTTCATTGGTTAGAGAGAAGTCATAGGCCTTACCCTTACTCAAGAGGAGGATGTAGGGATGATTGGGGGACCATCTTAGAATGTATCTGTTGCAGTCCACCATCTGCCCCTTGCACACTCTCCAACATGCAATGATGGGATATGCGTAGCACGACAGCTATATTCCCATTCAAACAGCAGGAATTTTAGAGATAGGAAGTACACACTGGTCTAGAGAAGTTTGCTGGGAATTTTCTGAATAGATTTTAAAACCTGGGAATAATTCTCACTGACTTTTAGATCTTCCCTCTGAACTCTGGTTTCTGCCAAGTCATTCTTTCTGTTTAATGAAATGTATCACATATTTGCAGCTAAATACTTTATCAAACTTCTACCTGACAATAGAATCTTGGGCATCAAAATACTTTTTCATCATTTTGTGTTCTCTCTATCTCTTTCAACCAAGTTGGTAGAGTCTTTGGTAAAATAATATTCTCAAATAATATTTGAATCTCCTGTGAATTTAAAGAGGTTAAGAATCAAGTCATGATTTCTTTTCGTTTAGCAGTTTATTCCACAGATTATCTCTATTCTATTTTATGATAAACAACATGAAGAAACCAAGCAATTGCTTCAATACTTTGCCTGAAAATCTCCTTGACCCTAAACCAAATGTATCGCATACTTGTTTTGCTTTCCACTTAATTCTAGGCAACACTTTTGGTAACTTTTCTGCCACTACATAGAAATAATTCCTTCTCTTTTGGTTTTCAGTAATATGTTTCTCATTTCTAGTTACATTTTTCAAGTCTAGATTTCTATTTAATACTGTCTTGTTCAAGGCAAATTAGACTCTTTATAACATATCAACAATACTTCAGTCACAGTGTGTCGCCTAATTCCAAAGCTACTTCCACAATATTAGATATTTGGTGCCAAAGAACTCTACTTTCAGGTATTGCAAATGTTTATATAATATATTGTTATTACAAAAATAAAATCACAAACTTAGCAGCAGAAAAAAACCCATGTATTTATGATCTCACATTTTCTGTGGGCAAGAATTCCAAATACAGCTTAGCTTGATCCTAAGGCTGCAATAAAGATGCCATTTGAGTCTGTGTACTTAACTGAAAGAAAAATTAAGGAAAGATCCCCAGTTCCTTGTGTTTTCAAGTTCATATTGGTAGTTGGCAGTGTTCCATCCCATGCAGGCTTCTGTACTGAGAACTTCAGTATTCAACTGTGTATAAGCCAAAGACTTGTCTTAAGTTTTTTTCCATAGAGCAATATACAGCAGAATCACAGTTTGCTTTTTCAAAGCCAGGGAGTCAGCTTCCAGGTCAAAGATGATAATTGTATGAAACATAACCATGAATGTGGCAACTTCTTATCAAATTCTATTAGTTAGAAGCAAATTGGAGATCTTGTCCCTAATCAAGTGTTGTAGATTATACAAGTAGATCAGGAGATGGGGGTAATTGTAGCCCACCATAAAGTCTGTCTATCTCCTCATCTCAGAAATAACAATGAAAGTTATAAGACATTAGACATATGCCTTTAATTTGCAAAACACTATCTCAGTAGAATTCTTGAATAGGATAAAAAGAATTATTTTAAATAAACTATATCTACTAACTGACTCTCATTAAATGTAATTATAAAGATAATTAAAAGAAAAAGAATATTCAAATAGAAAGCTTAGACTACAAGCAGAAAGGAGCAAATAAAATGAAAACTATAAAGTTAAACATATATGATTATGGAACAGAAAAATAATAATCTTCTTTTTTTGAGTTTCAAAAGTTTTATAACTAAAACACCCCAAACAAACAAGCAAACAAAAATTACAGGAGGGAAGTTAGAGAATAAAATTGTTAAAAACCTTTGTATTATTTAAAATTAGAGTACAGGTTAACTTAAAATATTAAAAACAAAGAAGCATATTAAAATTTTTAGGGTAAATACTCTTAAAGTTGCATTCAAATGTTCAACTTTTAAATGGCTGAAGGAAAATAGCTAAATGAAAAATATATCCAATATAACAATAAAGCAGGAAAATAGAAAAATAAATATGAAAAGCCAGAGGTGGGGAGGGTCACAAATAAGATGGTAGAGGAAAATGCAAACAGGGAGAAGATACATGATTATCAATATAGTTTTGAATCATAAATAACTCAAAGAAGAAAGAATTGCACAAATGATAAATTATGACAAGTTGAATAGTAGTAAAAATGCACAACTTGTGTATTAGTCAATGCAATTCATACTATTATTTTTAAGATGTGGTCATCCTGATAGATGCAAAGAATGCATTAGAAAAGAAATTTGCCGTCACTTATGAACTGAAATCATCTTATAATACTAGGAATAAAAAGGATTTTTCTTTTTCTGATAATGCATTAAACAAAATCATCAGGAAATCTAATGTTTAAAAGCACAATATAGGGATTTTTTTTTTTCTGAACTGGAAATAAAAATCCTTAATAAGACTAGTTGAGTTCAACATTATGTTGGAGATTTTAGTTAATACTTTAAAGCAATGAAGACCAATAAAAGTCATAAGAAGCATAAAACTGAATAAAAAATGTCTTTCAAAGATAAATTGGTTGTATTTTTTGAAAGCAATTGAAGTTACCTAAATAAATAAAAAATATATGTTATATATTGGGCAGTAGGATTTAATATAATAAACATGCCAATGCTGCCAGCACCCATTTGTAAGTTTTACATAAGTACAATGATAATATTACAGATTTATGTGAAATGTTAAAAGCTGGTTCACGATGCATGGAAGGACAAAATTCTACTGAAACCAAGACATTTAGTACAATGAACAAGATGCTATAGTAAACATAACTTACCAAATGTCAAGCATTTTTGCTAATTATCACAATATTTTGTGTGTGTGAGAATAAACAATTTGATGAATGCATAAGAAGCCTTATTTACTGCAAAGCAGCATGTCAGAATGATAAATATTTATGATACATTTAAATACATCAAAATTAACTGTATCTGATTGAACAAATTAAGAGAAGATATTATAATACACATAGATAATGAAAGAAATTATTCTTACATTTTTTAAGAAAAAAGGCAAAAAAATCTAATAGGTAAATGGGCAAACATTTTTAGCTGGTTTATTATAAAAGAAGAAACCTATGTGGCCTGTATATATTAAGAATATGTACAAAATTAGGAAAATATAAAAAATAAATATAAAATATAAGTAACAAACAGAAATGTTTACCCAGTTTATAATCCCCCTTTTTCAGGTTCCCCACCTAATCTGAGCTAATGATGACTCATTCAAAGTAGAAATAACAAATAATTGACTCCAATATCATTCAAGAATGAAAATGCCAGTAAAATGCCTCAAATACAAACAATACAAGAGTAAAGGGGATATCATGCTGCTGAAATAGTAATTACAATGAAAGAATTCCTGTAAGAACCCTTCAGAAACACAAAAGTACAAAAGTATTCATCTTCCACATCTTTAGTATTCTGGTCTTGACCAAGAAAAAATAAAGACCATAGAATATTACCAACTGCTCTGCTAAAAGCTGAGTCCTTCCCTTTCATTTTGCTTGTCACAATGCAGCAAATTTCCTGAAAGATAACTGTTGTTTTTTCACATGTGATCTGAATTTATTTTAAGATAATTTTATAAAAACGGTGCTATTTGGAAAAAAAGAAATCTTAGTAACCATCGTATTGCTGAAAAGTCTTATTTTTATACTGTCTTGTAAGATACTTGCATGCATTAGAAATTCACTATTTTAACATTTTTGTTGTCATTTTACCAGAGAAAAGTTCTTATTTACTGTCTAAGCAAACTGTTTAAAAATTAAATATGAAGTCTCTTATTTCAAACATGTAGCTGAAACAAAGGCTATGTAAGGTACCTTTTTCAATTCTTCTATTTAATGTCCACAGTGCTCACATAGTGAGAAGTAAAAATAATTTGTGACTGGGCTCGGTGGCTCAGCCTGTAATCCCACGCTTTGGGAGGCTGAGGTGAGTGTATTGCCTGAGCCCGAGGATTCGAGACCTGCCTGGGCTACTTGGAGAGACCTCATCTCTACAATAAATCAAAAAATTAGCCTGGCGTGGTTGCACGCGCTTATAGTTCCAGCTACTCGGAAGGCTGAGGTGGAAGGATCGCCGGAGCCCAGCAGGTCGAGGCTGCGGTGGCTGGGAGCGGCCACTGCACTGCAGTCTGGGTGACAGAGTGAGACTCCAACTCAAAAAAAAAAATAAAAATAAAAATAAAAAAATAATAATAATAATAATTTGTGAGCAAATGCTACCACTAATTAATGCAGGTAAAAAAAATTCAAATAACTCTTCATTTGTGTATATTTTGAAACTACTCTTGCCTCTAATGAAATAAAAATTATTCAAACTTCTCACATACAGACACATACAAACAAAAGCAACAGCAGCAATATATCAGGTACAGTAGCTTTCTTACAGGAAAAGTATTGCCAAGTCTTCTGACTTTCTTTTGATATAAAATTTGAGAGTATATTTGTAGTTTTTAAAATTCTATTAAAGAAAAATATCATTTTCTGCTTTTAGAAGGTATGACTTTCTCACATCAAATAAAGGCCACAACATTATTCAGCAGAAGACTGGAATCTGAGAGACTATAAATTGCACTGTTTCCACAGATTGTGGATGGATGTAATATCTTTGCCATGTTTTTATTTTCTCTGTTCCCAAATTGAGAATTTTGTGTTTGTTGAATGTCCCAAAAAAACACTATCTTTAAATTTTTAATAGAGCAGTGCTTACTTTTATTAATGTTGGTCCACAAGAAAGCCATATTTTAAACATCTTTATTAAGAGAATATTAATTTTAAATATGCCTATTAATCTCATTAAGTGAAAGGAGAAAAAACTTTGTCAGATTAGTGTTCTACAAATAGTTAAAATTAGATCTTTATGACCTACATATGTTAAGTGTATATTAAAAACTGTTCTGGATAATTCAACATAACCTGCTTTTTTTTTTTTTAGGTTATGTACCTACTTAAGTATCGGAAATTATCATTACAGCTAACAAAATGATATTTACTTAGTATTCACTATTGGAATGTTTCAATATTGCAACAGAACAGATACAATATTTTTTATTAAAAAGATACAATTTGGGGGCACATATGTATTTATTATTTTTGTTTTTTAAAGAAATACTTGGATGTAACAATGAATTTGATTTAGGTGAGTTAGAAAATATTAAAATATGAATGTAAATTTAAGATTTGAGTATTTGTCCATTTAAACAGTATAAATTTGAAATTTAAATTACATGGATTGCCAAAGTTCCAGACTTTTATTTTTGACAGATTCAAAGGTTCTGGCAAGGTGCATATAAATTAATGTAGACAAAATTTTTTTCTTTAATCACAGTTTACCAATTAAATACAAGAGAAGATGCTAATTCCATAATAATGGAAGAATGACAGGATTATGCTTGTATGAAATGCATATATTGAGAACAGAGAGTATAAAGTTAATTTAGAGTAAGGCATATTGCTAGAAATTGAATATATATAAAACAAAACATTTTAAAGTGAGAGTAATGAAAGAAAAAGATCAAAATATGAATACTATAGACAAAACAATAAAAAAAAAACAGAGCCAACATCTAGCAATCTTTAATTTTAGTAAGTTATCCATCATAGGTTGTTAGTGTATTTATGATCTGGAGGAGGTTATCTTTATCTTTATAAAACCTTCATAATAATGCTATTAATTTTTAATTGTTGCTATTATTACATTCTAACTGAATTTATAAAGCATTAACAATACAGACATGAGAAAAAGAAGTTTACATTCAAAGATAGATAAAACAACATAAATGGAGACTGAAAAGTGGAACATACAAAAATTGATATACTTTAAATAAAATCATATTGAGCTTAAATTTAGGTCTTATAGATTCACATTAAACAATAAATGGTTTCCCATGTGCTCAAAGAGAAGTCAAAGTCTTTCTACATTTATATAACATTATGTCCTGGGAAATCCTCCCTTTTAGTAGCTCAAAAATACTCATATTAGGGAAGAAATTTGCTAATGTAAGCTTAATTAGGTATTAAGATAATCTGTTTCAAAATAGACATGTTCTTACTATTTCCATGTGGACCTAAAAATGTAACAACACAGACTTAAGACTAATACCAAAATATATTAATATTAGATTTCACTACACAAGTAAGCCAACTGCATATTTAGATAAGTTAAATTTCCCTTAAAGTAACTGTAATAACTTCATATGATTCCTTAAAAATAATCACATGAATAAAAACATTTTTTTTCAACAAGTCAGAGTTTATTAGAAGATAGAAAAGCTCTTGACAGCTAGAGGAGACCCAAAAGTGGGTTGCCTGCATAAAAACATTTTATCCAAAATTGATCTATGTAAACTAAATTGAAAGTATCAAAGGATTATAGTAGTAGAGGAGAAACAATACAATCATGAAAAGTAGGAAAAGTTGTCTTCAAAGTGTCTAGTGATAGCATAAAATAGAAATTAACAAGATGAGGAACAGGTAAATATGACTGAAAGAGAACCGTCTCACTGCTTAGATACTTGTATATTATGCTCCAGAAAAAAAACACTTTAATTATTATCTATTTGATAAGAATTGGCATCATTCAAGAGTGGTGCACTAGAAGAAACGATGACAATTAGGGCAAAGCAAAACAAATTGAAGGGGATGCATTAAGAGCCTGCCTTCCTCCCTCCTTTCTTTCCCTCCTTTCTTTTCTTTCTTTCTTTTTTTTAGATTAGGAAAAAATGATAACTGAGAAAGTACAGGATAAAAAGAGTATCATTTCTGCAAGAAAGGGGGGGGGGGGGATCGATGCTTAACAGAAACATGACCAAGAACCCTCCTTTCTTTGAGATTTTTCCATGGGATTTAAAGGAAAATCATCCAAAAAGGCAATATTTTTGTGGAAGCAAATTAGAAGCTAAACACAATGCTAACTGGTAATCCAAAGAGTGACCCTGGTGAAATAGATAATTTTTTTTTTTTTGAGTTGGAGTCTCACTCTGTCACCCAGGCTGGAGTGCAGTGGCACACTCATATCAACCTGTGGGCTTACGTAATCCTTCCAACTCAGCCTTCCAGGTAGCTGGAACTACAGGCAAATGCTACAATACCCGGCTTATTTTTTAAAATTATTTATTGTAGAAACGAGGTTTCGCTAAGTTTCCTAGGCTGTTGCTGAACCCCCAGGTTCAGGCAGTCCTCTCGCCTTGACCTCCCAAAGGGCTGGGATTACAGGTTGATCCACTGCGTCTGGTAAAAAATGTTTTTTAATATCTCTATTGCCAGTCAGAATAGCACACTGAACAATCTTTAGACCATTAAAATACTGAAATAAACTTATATCAGCATGGTGTTATGATTTGTTATACAAATTTGCATACTTCTAAAAGTGACAGAGGAGTTTAAATTATTGTTTATTGTAGAATAACTATTTATTTTATGGAAAAATTGTTTATTATGTTGATAGATTTATAAAATCAGTTTACTCTAAAGATGTTTAAAATACAAAAAAAATAGCATCTTTGTGCATTTAAGATCAATTTAAGACTTTAAAAATTAACTTATCAAACATTAACACTAATTTAGGCAGCTTTACGTGTTTATTTCCTAATATGTATATTCTTATTTTATTGTGGTTTTAATTTGTTTTTTCTGCATAGCCCATTGAATTGAAGACTTTGTCTTTTTACCACTAAAACTTCCTTATGTAGCAAACATTTTTAAATGCCGGTTTAATTTTAACAAGCAGATATTAAAACATTTATGAAATCAAATTTATTTTTATTTTATTATTGATACTTTATTGAAACTATCAAGTGTTGGCATAAAATTTTAACATAACTGCCCATATTGCTGAAGTGAATAAAAAATGGCACAGCCATTTTGGACATTTCTAAAAATTAAGGATACATCAATACTAAGTTTCACCTATTTCGCTCCTAGGATTTAAAAAAAAACTTGTCCATTTGTGAGTAGAAATATTTGTAGAATAATATATATAACAACTTCTTTCACATAACCAAAAAATGAAATAAAACAATACAAAAATTTACCAGAAATATGGGGAAAATTGTAGTATTTTTGTGCATAATGGAAAACAGTAAATGTTTGTTATTGGAAATACAGCAGATCTCTAGAACTTATCTTCCATAACTGAAACCATACCCTTTAAATAACAACTTCCTGTTTCCCTTTCCACAAGCCTCTGACAATTACTATTCTACTCGCTTTCTATGAGTTTAACTATTTTAGACACCTTATATAGGTTGAAATCATGCATGGCATTTGTTTTTGTGACTGGCTTATTTTACTTAGTATAATGTTCTCCAGGTTCATACATGCTGTTGCATATGGCAAGACTTTCTTTCTTTTTTAAGGCTCAAAATATTCTATTGCATTTATATATAAAAATTTCTTTACTCACCTTTTCACTGATAAACATATAAGTTGTTTTCATATCTTAGCTATTGTGAATAATGCTGCAATAAACACAGATGTCCAGATCCTAATACTTTTGTATAAATATCTAGAAGTGGAATTGCTGGATCAATATGGAAATTTTATTTTTGATATTCTGAGAAAACTCCATATTGTTTCTATAGCAATTGCATCATTTTACATTTCCACCAAAATTGTATAGAGGTTCCAACTTCTCCCTATGCTTGCTAATACTTATCTTGTTTTACTGATAATACCTATTGTAGCAGGTATAAGGTGATGTCTTATTGTGGCTTTAATTTTAACTTCCCTGGGGATTAGTGATGTTGAGTTTCTTTTTTTTTTGTAATTAATTTACTTATTATAGAGTTGTGGAGTGTAAGTGAGGATTTATTACTTAATAGACTGCAAGCAGGTGAAGTTTGAGCTTCTAGCTTGCCCTTACTCCCCCTGGTAATAGACCAGGTATGTTTTGTGTTGTCATATACTCCCTCACTTTACTTCATTCCTTCCTCCCCTAGCAGTGCCCAGTGATGGCTGATGAGTGAGAACATGTCATATTCAGTTCTCTGTTTTTGTGATAGTTCACTTAGCATAATGGTCTACAACGTCATCCAAGTTGCTACTAAGGTCATGATTTTGTTCTTCTTTATGGTTGCATAATACTCTATCATGTATATGTACTACATTTTTTTATCCAGTTCTATTTGGTGGGCAACAGAGTTGGTTCCATGTTTTTGCTATTGTGAACAGCAAGGAAAAAAATGTTTGTGCAGGTGTCTTTCTGGTAAAGCAATTTATGTTCCTCCATGTATATTCCCAGGAGAGGGGTTGCTGACTTGAATGGAAGATCAATTTTTAGTTATTTTAGAAATTGCCACACTGCTTTCTATAGAAATGAACTAACTTACATTTCCACCAAGCATTCTCTTTTCTCCACAGTCATATCCACACCCGTTGTTTTATGACTTATTAATAATATCCATCCTTATTGGAGTTAGCGGTATCTCATTGCAGTTTTGATTTGCATTTCTCTGATGATTAGTGAGGCTTTTGAGAAGTGTCAAAAGATAGAGTATGTCCTTTACCCACTTTTTAATGGGGTTGTTTGTTATTTTTCTTTCATTTAGATGCAGAAATAGCCTTCAGAAAAATCCAGCCTACCTTCTTTTTTTTGAGTTGGAGTCTCACTCCGTCGCCCAGACTGGAGTGCAGTGGCTGCTCCCGGCCACCGCAGCCTCGACCTGCTGGGCTCCGGCGATCCTTCCGCACAGCCTTTTAAGTAGCTGGAACTACAGGCGCGCGCTACCACGCCCGGCTAATTTTTGATTTATTTTAGAGATGAGGTCTCGCCAAGTTGCCCAGGTGGGTCTCGAACCCGCGGACTTAGGGCATCCACTCACCTCAGTCTCCCAAGGCGTGGGATTACAGGCTGAGCCACAGAGCCCGGCTAGGCCTACCTTCTTGATACAAATTCTCAAACTCCTAGGCTTAGAAGAACTATTCCTCAAAACAATAAGAATCATCTATGATAAACCTTCAGCTAACATTTTGCTCAATGGACAGAAGAATCTAGAAGCATTTCCCCTAAGAACTGATACAAGACAAATATGCCAATTCTCACCCCTCCTATTTAGCATAGTGCTAGAAGTCCTCGACAGAGCAATCAGAAAGAAAATTAGGGGTATCCAAATAGGAAAAGAGGAAGTTAAGTTTTCCCTCTTTGTGAATGATATGATTGTATATCTAGAAAACCCCAGTGAGTCTGTCAAAAGCCCCCTTGCACTGACAAATGACTTTGACAAAGTCTCGGGTTGCAAAGTCATGTGAAAAAAAAAGATGATTTATATATACCAACAAAAAGCAGGTGGAGTACCAAATAAAAAACACAATCCCATCACAATAGCCACACACACAACAAAGAAATACTTTGGCGTGCAGAAAATTGAAAGACCTTTACAACGAGAACTACAAAACTATGCTCAAAGAAATTAAGAATGACACAAATGGAAAAACATACCATGTTCATGGATTGGAAAAATCAATGTTGTCAAGATGTTCATTTGCCCAAGACAATCTACAGAGTCAATGAAATACCCATCAAATTACCAATATCATTTTTCTCAGACCCAGAAATGACAATAAAGAAATTCATACAGGAACAAAAAAGAGCACAGTCATAATAATCCACAGCAAAAGGACCAAAGCAGAAGGTATCACACTTCCAGATTTGAAACTTTATTACAAAGCTACAGTAACCAAGATGGCATGGTTTTGGTATAGGAATAGGCACATAGACCAACAGAACAGGACAGAGATTCTGTAATACTTTCAAGAGAATTGGCATTATCTCTCTCTCTTACATGTTTTGTATATTTCTTCTGGAAATCTGTCTGTTCCAGGGATTTTTTGGTAGGTAGTTTTCTTATGACAGAGTCAAATTTCCTTGGTTGTTATTGGTCTATTCATACCTCAATTTTTTCTTGTTTCAGCATTGGGAGGTTGTGTGATATCAGAAAGTCCTCTATTTCATTTAGGTTATCAACTTTGTTTCCATACAGTTGTGCATAGTAATCTCTGATAATCTTCTGTATTTCTTCAGGGTCAGTTGTAACTTAATTTTTTACATTTCTGATTGTATTTTATTTGGGCTTTTTCTCTCTCTTTCTTGGTCATTATGGATAGGGTGTTCATCAATCTTTTGTATCCTTTTAAAGAACCAGATTTTTGTTTCATTGATTTTTTTTCTATGGTATTTTTGTCTTCTATGTCCCATATTTGGGCTTTTACTTTGATGATCTGGATTCTTCTGTTGAAATTAGGATTTTGGTTATTTTGCCTTTCCTGCTCCCATAGGCAATTTGTTAGATTATTAACTTGTTATTTTTCTTTCTTTCTTTTTTTTTTTTTTGATGTGTGTTCATAGAAATTTAAATTACTCTCTCAGTACTGTTTTCATGAATCCCAGAGGTTTTGGTAAGATATTTGTTCATTTTCATTTGTTTCCAGGAGTCTTTTAATTTCTGTTTTGTTTTCTGTGTTGACCTAGTAGTCATTCAGCATCACACTGTTTAATGTCCCTATCTTTGTGGACTTGGGGGAATTTTGCTGGTTGTGATATTTATTTTTATTCCACTGTGGTCTCAGAAGGTACATGGCACTATTTTAACCTTGTAAAATTTGTTTATGCTTGTTTTATGGTCAAAGATGCAGACGATCTTGGTGTACATTCCATGTGATGACAAGTAGAATGCATATTCTGTGGTTGTTGGGTAGAGTTTTCTGTAGGTATCTACTAAGTTCATTTGGTAAAGTGTCAAGTTTAGGTTCCAGAACTCTGCTGATTTTTTTTTGCCTTGAGGATCTATTTAGGGTTGTTAGTATGTATTTAAATCACCAACTATGATAGTATTAGAGTCAGTATCTTTTTTTTTTTTTTTTAGTTTACTTTGCAGTTGCTTTATAAAAGTTGGCGCTCCTATGTTGGGTGCATATATGTTTTTTTGTTTTGTTTTGTTTTGGGTTTTTTTGAATTGATGTCTCACTCCATCGCCTAGACTGGAGTGCAGTGGCCGCTCCCGGCCACCGCAGCCTCGACCTGCTGGGCTCCGGCGATCCTTCCGCCTCAGCCTTCCGAGTAGCCAGAACTACAGGCGCGCGCTACCACGCCCGGCTAATTTTTTTGATTTATTGTAGAGATGAGGTTTCACCTGCCCAGGCGGGTCTCGAACCCGCGGGCTCAGGCAAGCCACTCACCTCAGCCTCCTAAGGCGTGGGATTACAGGCTGAGCCACAGAGCCCGGCTTGCATATATGTTTAGAATGTATCCTTCTTGTTGATAGATTGAAACTTTTATCATTATGTAGTATCCTTTCTTAACTTTTTAAATTTTTGATAGCTTAAAGGTCATTTTGTCTGATATTAAGATCATGATTCTTGCCTTCTTTTGTGATCCGTTTGCTTGGAAATTCAATTTCCATTCTATAACTTTGAGTCTGTGGGTGTACTTTGTGGTAAAATGAGTTTCTTGGAGACAGAAAGTTACTGAGTTAATTTTTTTATCCAGTTTTCTATTCTATGTATTTTCAGTGGTTCATTTAGTTCATCCACATTTAGGCTGATTATTGAAATGTGAGTTTGTCCCTGTCATAATGCTCTTATCTGACTTTTTATTTGTTTGTTTAGCTTTTGTGTTCATATATGTGTGTATTTTCATTTTTGTGGGTATGTTGTGTGTTCTGCTTCTTCTGTGTTTGTTTGTAATCTTGTGAAGTGTATGGTCTTTCTTTTGTTTCTTTTTTCTTCTGTGCACAGCAACTTTTTATGTGTTCTGTAGAGCTGGTCTCAAAGAAGCATATCCTCTTACAAATTGGATGTCTGGAAAGGATTTTAATCCTCCCTTACTGATGAAGTTTAGCTTGACTGGGTAGGAAATTCTTGGTTGGCATTGTTTATTTCTGAGAACATAAAAGATTGGGGTCCCATTCCTTCTGGCCGGTAGTGTTTCTCCAGAGAAGTCTCCAGTAATTCTGATTGTTCTTCCCCAATAGGTAATATGACCTTTTTCCCTTTCTGCCTTTAGGATTTTCTCTTTTTTATCTACTTTGTGTAGGTGAATTAATATGTGTCTAGGGGTTGGTCTTCTGATAAGATTTCTTGCAGGGGCTCTCCAAATCTCTTGTGGTTATATAGTCATCTTTTTGGCCAGATAAGGATGACCTTATGGAATGTTTGTTGCAGGGTATTTTCCATTTCTCTTTCTATTTCAGGTATTCTAATCAGATGTAGGGTTGGTTCCTTGATGAAATCATACAGATCTTGGAGAGTTTCTTCTTTTTCTTAAGTTTTTTTTTTCTATATTTTTAATAGATTGGGTTTGTTCCATATTTTGATCTTCCATCTCTGAGATTCTTTCTTCTGCTTGGTCAATACTGCTTCTCATGCTTGTCAGTTTGTCATTTATTTTGGATGGAGTTCTTTATTTCTGTTATTTCTAAGTACGCTTTCTTGAGTTTGTTCAGCTCTGTTGCAATTTCATTTAGTTTTAACCCTTGCATTTCTTGATTTTTTTTTCAATCTACCCAATGAGTCTCTGATCTCTGCAAGTACCTTCTGGGTACTGTCATTCTCAGAGCTAGCCATTATTTATGCCCCGGTAATTGTTATTTCTAGCACTCACTCTTGGCTCGGGCTCTGCTTGCCAGCAGTTCTTGGTTTTTCTTCATTTGTAGCAGTTCTCCTATCTTTCTCTTTAATTCTGTTACTCAGTGGAAAATGGAAGAGTGGTCATTTCTGATATTTGATTTACCTTTTGTCTTTCCTTGAGCTGGGGCTCCAGGTTTGTTCAATTATGAAGTAGGGCTGGGGTGGGGTATTTTGCTGTTTCTTTACAATTTTGAGCACTTACTAAGGGATGAGGGGGACTACCTGAGTTCAGAATCTATTGGCAGGTCATAATATTTGTTATCTGGTGAATGAGCCAGCTGGGACTTGCTCTCCATCTCTGCACAATATGACCTTACAGTGTCTATGCTTGCATAACCCCTGAGTACAAGAAAGGATATAAGAGGGAAAGTTGAGAGGAAAATGAGGAAAAAAGGGAAAGGAGAAGAAAGAAAAAGAAGAACAAAAATAGACAAAGAATAAGAGAAAGAAACAGAGAGAGAGATAGAGAGAGAGAGATATCAAAGAAAGAGAACTAGATGAAAGAAAAGAGAAAACCAACAAACAAATAAAGCAACCAAACAATATAATCAAATGAATGAACCAATACCGCCACTAGGCTCTGTCTTGTTCAGTTCCACTGTCTGCGTCTACCACCCAGCAGCTGGCTCAGGGTGGAGGGTGGAATTTCTGGGGTTCCACATCTGCCATTATTCACCAGGACTTGTGCCTGGGGGTGATGTTCTTGAGGTTACAAAGAGCAGTCCTTATGCAATACAGCACTTGGTCTCAACATGCAGTTCTGCTGTTCCACAGAGGCCATCCTGGAGCACTTCTCTGCCCAGGCATTTGAGAGTCTGCTCAGTTTCTCTGCCAATAATTATTGCTCCCTTCTCTTCAGTTACCAGTTTCCAGATCTCAATCCTGGTGGCAAGGCTCTGGACCCCTGTCCAGGCTCAGGATGGGCTCTCCCCATGGCTTCCTTGAGAGTCTGCCTGAGACTCCCTCCCTGCATTTTCTCTATGGACCTCATTACCAGCGTTCACGCCAGCAGATTTTCCTGAGAAACACTCCCAAATTGTCCCAAGGTCACCTGCTCTGATTGCATGTGTCCGTGTTTTGTTCAGTGTGGAGGTGGGGCATCTGTATCTCTGGACAAATGATGGTCAATTTCAGGGTGCAGAGATCACCTCTTGGTCTTAGAATGGAGGCTGTCCAGGATGCAGGCAGCTCAGAACTGGGCAAGATAAAGCAGGTCTCTGCCCAGTCCTAGAACAGAGAAAATGGTGGCAGTCCATCTTTTTCCTCCAGAGGGTCTCAGCTTCAGAATTTCTCTCCCCACTTTCTCCACAGTACCTGCTACCTGTGCATGGTCTGTCACTGCAGGTGGTGGTATGGGCCAGGTGCCAACTGATCACTTCTGCCTTTTCCTGAGAGATGCCCCAGGGATAGTAGAGCCTTTTGCATGCTGTGGGTGCTGAATTCAGAGCAGTGGCAAATTGTAGCCATTTCTGCAGGGGGCATGGGATGCTTGATACTGTGCCTCTCCTCAGTTGGACATTCACTCACCCACTTGCACACACAAAGAGATGCAGATTAGCTTTTTTGTGCACTCCCCCCTGCAGAGACTCTCACACGCTGACCAAATCTGATGTCATCTTGCTCCCAATCCAACCAGATTGTTTTCCCTATTGATTTAAATCAGTTTTAAAAATATATATTTTGAATATTAAATCTTTATTATATATGTGGTTTTCAAATAATTTCTCCCATGTTATAGGTTGACCTTTCACTTTATTGATGGTTTTATTTTCTGTGCTGAAACTTTTAATTTCATGTAGCCCAGTTGTCTATTTTGCCATTGTTGCTTTTACTTTTGGTATTATTATCCTAGAAATCATGGTTCATTCCAACATCATAAAACTTTCTGCCTATTCTTTTCTAGACGTTTTAGAGTTTTAGGTCTTACATTTATGTTTTTAATCTATTTTAAGTTGATTTTAGTGTATGTTATAGAATAAAGTACAGTTTTCTGTATGTGAGTATTCAGTTTTCTCAAAACCACTGGTTGAAAAGAATAGCCTTTTTCCATTTTGTACTATTGGCACATATTGACTGTATAAAGGCTGGACTATTTATGAGTGATTTACTCTGTTCCATTGGGTTGCGTGTCTATTTTTATGCCAGGGCTATACTGTTTTAATTTATGCCATTTTGTAATATATTTTGAAATCAGTAAGCATAATATATTCATCTGTTCTTTTTTTCTCTAGATTGCTTTTATTATTCAGGGTCTATTGTGAATCCTGTGAATTATAAGATTTTTTTTTTTTTTTAGAAAAACGGAATTTGAATTTTAATAGAAATTAAGTTGAATCTGTAGACTGTTTTGGCAAGTATAGGCATTTTAACAATATTAAGTCTTCCAACCAATACACTCCAGGTGCTTTTCAATCAATTTGCATCTTCTCTATTTTATTATTTTTTTTTTGTATTTTTCAGTTTATATCTTTCATAGTTTGATTAAGTTTATTTCCTAAATATTTTATTCTGCTTGATACTATTGTAAACGTATTTTTTTCAAATTTTCTTTTTAAATAGTTTTAGTATATAGAAACACAATTGATTTTTGTAAGTTGATTTTTTATTCTGAAACTATACTATATTTGTTTATAAGTTTTAGAATATAGTATTCCTACTTTGTGGAGGGCATTTATCAAGATATGGTGCTGAATTAGTCAATTGCATTTTCTCCTCTTGAGACAGTCATGTAATTTTTAGTTTGCATTTTGTTAATATTGTATATCTCACTAATTATTTTGCATATGTTGACCTATCCTTACATGGCAGGGATAAATTTCACTTGGTTTTAGTGTAAAATTATTTGAATATGCTGTTGAATTTAGTTTCGTTATTTTTTTGGGCATAATTGCAACTAAATTTATCAGGGAAAATAGCTTCTACTTTTGTTTTCCTGCAATGTCTTTGTTTGGCTTTGGCATTTACAAAATTTCAAAATTAAACTTGTATACACTCGAGACTTCAATAACCCCTTTGATTCTTTCACTTAAGGTATAATTTTTAACATTTTTTTCTTACCTTGTTAGTTATTTTATAAAATTCATTAAAATCATTAAAATATAACTTTTTAACATTTCACTCATGAAATATTTATTGAAAGATGTCTAACTTATTTTCAACAAGAATAATAAAAATGCAGTGAAATCATTTAAAAGGATATTTGATATAATTGCAAGATGTTTAATTTAATTACTCAAGTGGCTCTTCAAAGGCCCAGGCGTTGCTAAAATAATGATTTCTGTTTCTGGACATATTGGACTAGGAGCTACCAGAAGTATTCATCTATCATAAACAACTACCTATGTGGACAAAATATTTGACATGTGTTCTCAGTCATTATACAACAGGCAGTACAGGAATGTGATTCTTAAGTATAAGCAAGTAAAAATAAATAAATGAGGAAAACTGAAAAGCAAATCAGTTAGGTTGAGTTAATACAAGGAAACATGTTATGAAACTTCACAAAGCTGGGCAAGGAACTACTGGCACCTAGAGGGAGGACCATTCCCACAGCATTCACAGGACTTAAAGATATTTGATCTCCAATCAATCACAGCAGAGATAGTGAACACCCAGGAAATTCAGTAAGAATTCTAGAATCATCATGTTTATAGTAACAATAAACTAGCAACTGAGTAAAGTAAATTCTAGCTCTGACTCAACACAGGTTAAAAATATATAACAGCTGTGTGTGGTGGCATATGACTGTAATCCTAACTACTCTGGAGATTGAAACAGTATGATTGCTTGAGTACAGGAGTTTGAGGTCAGCTTGTGTGACATAGTGAGACCCTATCTCTTAAAAATCAGCCAGCCAACCAATCAACCAACCAAAAAACAAAAAGCATATTTCATAAGACTCAATATATTTCAAAATTTACTTACATGTCTGACAAATAAGTACAACACTCTTTAAACAAATGGTAGTAAAAGCAGACACTCAACAATATGTCATTACCAATTTCAACAAATATACAAGAAAGTATTATTATTGTTATGACAACAGAAAAAAAATCTGCCAATCATACACTGACACAGAAAACAGACAATTATTGAGATTGATAGGAAGAATTTTTAAAAGATGCAAACAATATGCTGAAGAATCTACAATAAACTATGATCTTAAAAGATATTAGAGATATAAATAAATTGATTTTGCTTAAAAAAAAGTTTCACCAAGAAAGATACAGATTCAAATGATTTCTCTAAGGATTCAAATAAATATTGAAGAAATAAATATCAGTCTTTATTTTTTTTTTCAGAAAATGGAGAAGAATGTAGCTGTTATCAACAAATTTTATTATACTGGAATTCACCTGATACAAAAACCAATGATATTAAGAGGAGAAAACACTTAAGAAAATTATGCAATCTAGCAATTTTTTATTAAAAATATCATGATGCAGTGAGATTCACCTAAGAAATTCAAGGTTCCTTTCCTTTAATATAAAAAGTAATGTATTAATATTAACAATTAATTATTCATATTAAAATATAAAGATGACAAATGATCATCTTAATGCTGTATTTGTTTTATTATTTTACTACCTACCTAGAATTTTTAAAATTCACAACGTGTTAAGTAATCTCTCTTTTTAACCACAAATTTGTCATATATTTTATACACACACACACACACACACACACACACTTGCATGCACATATACACAAATACTTTTACTTCTTTATGTAAATCTCTACTTTCTTGAAAGTGGTAGTTGTGGCTCTGGTAGAATGATATCATGACAGATATTAAATATCAAAGTATTGTACTTTGTAAATATTAAGCAATCAAGTTTTAGCAGACAGAAATAACTAACTGCCGGGCTCGGTGGCTCAACCTGTAATCCCGCACTTTGGGAGGCTGAGGTGAGTGAATTGCCTGAGCCCGTGGGTTCGAGACCCGCCTGGGCAACTTGGTGAGATCTCATCTCTACAATAAATCAAAAATTAGCCGGGCGTGGTAGCGCGCGACTGTAGTTCCAGCTACTTGGAAGGCTGGGGCGGAAGGATCGCCAGAGCCCAGCAGGTCGAGGCTGCGGTGACCGGGAGCGGCCACTGCACTCCAGTCTGGGCGATGGAGTGAGACTCCAACTCAGAAAAAAAAAAAAGGAGAAAGAACTAATTTTGGGGGTATTATTTTTGTTTTTATTTATTTTAACAAGGGTACAAACAAAGCAATTAAGACTATATGGCAGCACTTATTATGATTTATGTTATCTTGGTTCAGAGAGTGGGAGAATAGACCAGTAGAAGCAGATTCAACATTTCTCTTAAAGATGCTTACCCAAGAAAATTATTTTTTTTTCAGATGCATATCTTTTTCTTCAAGATGAAGTTCTCATCTGCAGTACCACACAATGCCATCTCATCTCCATACGTTGTCACTGACACTAAGCCACACATTCGTATGTTTATTTCACTTTGTGATTTGTTTGTTTGACTGGTTTATTATAATGATGTTGCCATAAAACTGTTATACCTTTACTAGGGGGTTTAGTTGTGGATTATGTGCAGTTCAGCCTTGATGAAGATATTTAACATATTTCAATGAGACAATTTCTGTGAATTACATATTTTTGTAACTAAAATAAGCCTGTATTCACACAGTTATATCTATTTTTTCATTTGTCTGCCTCCTCAAGTTCTAGGTTACTTGTACAGTATTTTTTAAATCATTTACTACTTTAATATCTTGAGGCCGTTTCATCTTCCTCTAAAATAAATCCTTACTTTGATCAGTACTTCTTACCCAATATCAGAGTAATTAATAATATAAATGCAATAATTAGCTTACATTAAATTCTAGAATACAAGCACTTCCAGAATGTGCATTTTTTGTGATAATACCATACTATTTTGCTCATTTTCATAAATACACAGATACCATGTATAGGTCAGTAAACATGTTTTGTAAAGTGCTTCCTTAGTTTTTCAAGCCATTGTGTGCTTATTTTGCTATTCAGCTCTGCCATGCTGAAGGAAAAGGAGGTGCAGATACTCTCAATAGTGTTAATTTCAGTGAGGTAATGGAAAATTGCCACTAGTTATATATAACAGATAAAATATAGATTAAATAAAATATATAAATTTGTAGGATGTAGTGAAGCAAATAAATCCATCAGAAGAAGAATAAATTATATGAATAAATGTCTACAACAGAAGAAATACAGCAGGTTAATAACAATGCAAAATAATATTCAAATGTATTAATGCGCACAAAAATATAAGTTGAAGTAATACTAAGGTAGCTTTTATCATTAAATTTAAGGATGGATTTTTCCCCAGAACTGGACAATAGTGGAGTAAAAAAAATATAAGTATCACATACTTTTTGTGTGATATATAAGTGGGACAGCACATTTAGGCAGCATTGTCAAAACTATGCAATACCATTTCAAGTCTCTATGAAAATGGTTACTTGTATACAGAAACATGCATACACTGTCAAAATTACAAATCAATGAAACAGCACAATCTATAGTATCCATCTGCACTTTTTTGGTGTTGCTGCTAATCAAGTTGAATGTATTGACTCATAGTTCTGAAGACTAGAAGTTGAAAATCAACATGTTAGCAATCCCACACTTACTCCGAAATCTGTAAAGGAGTGTCCTTCCTTGACTTTATCTAACTTCTTCTGACGGTTGTCATTTCTAAGCATTTCTAACTTGCAGCTGGAGCACTTTAATCTCTGTCTTCATTGTCACATGATGGTCACCCTGTGTCTTTGTCTTCACCTCATTTTTTGACTTATTATAAGTAATTAATCATATTGAAGCAAGATATCACCCTAGTCCGGTATCATCTCATCTTAATCAATTACATCTGCAATGACCCTATTTCCAAATAAATTCACATTCTGAGGTACTGGGGGTTAGGACTTTAACCCCCAATTAAAGGGGTTACACAATTGGGGAAACATAATTGAACTCTTGACACTGTTATTTACATGATTTGGGTATGTCCAAAAAACTGATTTCTATACAAATAAAAATATATACGATTAGGCAACATATAATAAAATGAAAAAATGCTACCAATATGTTCTTAGAGAGAAACTAGTCATAGATTGCTATGTATCATATAATTACTTTACATTAAAAATGAACGTAGCCATGTGCTCTTATTCAAAGATTATATTTAGTTATGCAAGAATATGTATGTCATGGTTTAAGAAATGCAAAATAGAAAGCAGGAAGTTGGTAGTAGAGCCAGTCAGACTATGTGAGTCCCTGTGTAAGTGTGTGTATGGACAATTTTGTGAATGAGTCTGTGAGTAAGTGGGTGTGTGAATGGCTGACTGAGTGGGGACTCAGGAGCAAGTTGTCAGAGCTCTCCTGGGGAAGCAGCTGGTCCCACAGCTGCTCTGCTTGGTCCCTAGTGTTCTTGGAGCACAGAAACTGAGCACCATTTTTTAAAGCCCTTCCCAGGAAGAAGCTGCAGGGAATGGCTGTCAGCTCCAGTCTCTGCCTCACCACCACAGTGCCTGGACAGACACTGACTGCCAGGACTGTGGAGGGAGTGCAGTGAGGAAGCCAGAGGCAGAGCCGCACTGGAGAAGATGAAGCAGGCACCTTGTCACCATCTTGAAAATTGGGCAGGAAAGTGCTCTGGTTGTCAGGGCAATAGACCTGATCTCTGTGACCAATGGGTTAGCTACTCAGGAGTTGATTGTGACTCAGAGGGAATATCCTGGAAACACAAACTTCAGAGGGCTAGGATGAGTGCTGAGTCTCAGATGCCCCATCTCCTACCCAGATTCATCTGTGGGACAAAGGATGTGACCAGAAAAGGACAAGGAAGACCCCCAAAGAGATGAGCAGTGAGTCTGGGGCTGACACAACCCTCTCCTCCCCAGCAATTATCTGAATGTCAAACCCATGCTTTTAGGGCATGAATGAGAGTGACAAACCCAGTTGGAACCTGGACATCAGCCATGATAGGAGGACTCTACTCGCAGATAAGCCTGGCTGGGACATCCCCTGCCAGGGGGAGGAAATAATCTCATACCTCCTCACAGAACAGGATCCCTCTAACCAGGAGAGTAAGGGGGACTAAAACCCCACCATCACCCCCCTCTTTCTCTGGACTGGGCACTGGAGAGACTGTGAATGAGGTCATAGTTACATAGGAGATGGCATAGGAGCTTACCTGTGAGCAACTGAAAGGAACAATTACAGAACCTGCTGAAAGAGGGTTAGTGCCGAGAAATATTTTTTGTTAATTTTTGTGCATGAATGTGTATGTGAGGGTTTGATTTGCATACTCCCTTTTTGTAAAAACTTTTTGTATATCTCTTCTTTTTTTCTCTCTATCTTCTCTTGTTTTTTGTTTTCTGTTTATGTGTGTATGTAAATGATTGAATGTCCATCTTTCAGTTTGTTTGTTTTTTATTCTCTTTTTTTACTTTGATATGTGCTTGAATGTATATGTGAGGGTTTGATTTGATTTACATTTCTTTCCTTTTTTTTTTTGCTTTTGTTTTATTCTTCGATCCTTTAGTGTTTTGTGTGTGTGTGTGTGTGTGTGTGTTCGGTTTTCTTTTTTTTAGGGGGGGGCTTTTTTGTTTTGTTTTTTCCATTTGTTTTGGTTTTTGTTTGATTGTGTATGTGTTTTATTGTTTTTTGCTTTAGTTGCTGCTTTTGATTTTCTGTGTTTTGTCTTATTTTATTAGTTTTTGTCCTTCCTATTTTATTCTACTTTTCTCTGTTCTCCTCCTTGCTGTGACTTTATCTTGGACTCAGGGGATACACACATGTACCTATTACATTGTCATATAGAGTGGTGGGGGTGTGGGTCTCAGGGAACCCATACCCCAGTCAATCAACATTATGATTTGCAAGTAGTTCCTGAATTCTAGCTCCCCACCCTCCACCTTATTTGACTCTCAAAACTACAAGAGATAGCAAAGTTTCCCACCCCTAGCCCTGTTTCAAAATAGAACAAATTCAGATCCCTGATCAGGGAAGAAGAATAGAGGACTGAACAAGCATCAGAAGTCAAAACCCCTTCCACTGCTACTGAATAATGGAACTGAAGAGAAAAAAAGAGATCTGTCACAAATGAGGAAAAATTCAATGGAAGACCACAGGTAATTCCCAGTGTACCAAGAGGCAAAACTTGAAAACTCAGATCTCAGAGCACAAAACATGGAAGTCATCGACTGAACCCAGAATGCAAAAGGGATTAGAGAATGGATGGAAAGAGTGAATAAGAAAGACAAGATGCAACAATGAAAGAACTTGTAACAGAGATTTTGACCATAAAAAATTCATTCAGGAACTAAATAACAAGATGACAAGCAAGGAGAGAAGAATTAGTTAAGCAGAAGAAAGAATTTCAGAATTTAAAGACCAAAATATGGAATTAATCTAATCTATAAAAAATATAGACAAAAACTGAGAAAGAAAGAATAAAGCCTCCAAGAAATGTGCAATTATATTAAAAGGACAAATCTACATCTGATAGTTATCCCAGAAGAAAAGAGAAATAAAGAACAGCTTGGAACAAGTATTTCAGGAAGTTAGCCAATAAAACTTTCCCCATCTCACTAGCGATGTGATCATCACAACACAAGAGATACAGAGAACCCTCACAAGATATCAAATGAGAAGATCAATCCTTAGAAACATAGTAATTTGCCTACACGAAGTAGGTACATAATACAAAGTTCTAAAGGCAGTTAGAGAGAAAGGTTAGGGAAGACCAATCAGAACACTAATTGGAGTCCAATTTTCAAAGTCCTCAAAGATAACCAATTTTAATCAAGAATTCCCTACCATGCCAAGCTAAACTTCATTAGCAATGGAGAATTAAAATCCTTCCCAGACATCCAGTCACTAGGATATTATGCAGCCTCCAGAGCAACTCTACAGGAGAAACCTACAAAGGTATTAAGCACAGAAGAAAGAAAGAAAAAAGAACAAGCATGTACTTCCCAAAAGAACAGGAGAACGCAGAATTAACAGAGAGTACATCATGTCAACAAAGTTGAAAGCACACACATACTTCAACTCAAAAGTTAAAAACATACAAACAAACAAGGAAAATACTTTATAAGAATCTCATGACTGGGATAAACATTCACATTTCCATAGTCAGCCTGAATATGAATAAATCAAATACACCATTGAAAAGACATAGATTGGCAAACTTGATTTAAAAAAAAAAAGGGCTCAATAATTTGCTGCATCCAAGAAACACATCTCACCACAGGGGACACATACAGACTCAAAGTTAAAAGATAGAAAACAAGCCGGGCTCAGTGACTCAGCTTGTTATCCCGCTCTTTGGGAGGCTGAAGTGAGTGGATTGCCTGAGCCCGCGGGTTTGAGACCCGCCTGGGCAACTTGGTGAGACCTCATCTCTACAATAAATTAAGAATTAGCTGGGAGTGGTAGTGCACGCCTGTAGTTCCAGCTACTTGGAAGGCTGAGGCAGAAGGATCGGCGGAGCCCAGCAGTTCGAGGCTGCAGTGGCCGGCAGCAGCCACTGCACTCCAGTCTGGGTGACAGAGTGAGACTCCAACTCAAAAAAAAAAAAAAAAAAAGAAAAGAAAACAAATTTTCTGGTGAATGAATCACAAAAGAGGCAGGAGTTGCAATCTTAATATCAGACAAAACAACCTTTAAGCTATCAAAAATTTAAAAAGATATAGGAGGACACTACATATTGATAAATGACAAAAGCTTCAATCTATCAACAAGAAGTATTCATCCTAAACATATATGACCCAGTACAACAGAATTAGCATTTATAGAGCAACTACTAAGTAAACTAAAAAAAATATTGACCCTAACACTGTCATAGCTGAGTACTTAAGTACCCCCCAACAACCCTAGGTAGATCATTGAGGCAAAAAAATCAACAAAGAGATCCAGAACCATCAAGATCCTTGATGCTTGACCAAATGAATTTAATAGATACCTACAGAACACTTCACCAAACAATCTCAGATTATACATTCAACTCATCACCTCATGGAGTGTACTCCATGATCAATCACATAATCAGTCATAAATCGAGCATCAACAAATTTCACAAGATTGAAATATTGCCATGCACCTTCTCAGACCACAGTGGAATAGAAATAAATATCAATGCCAACAAAATTCCCCCCAAACCCACACAAAAAAAAAAGGACAATGAAAAGCATGATGTGGACAACTCATGGATCAACACAGAAATCAAAACAGAAATTAAAAGAATTTTGGAAACAAATGAAAATGAAGAAACATCTTATCAAAACCTTTGGGATGCCATGAAAACAGTTGTTAGAGGGGAATTTATATCTCTATGAACTCACATCAAGAAAATAGAAAGAGAACAAGTTAACAGCCTAACACAACACCTAAGAGAGATAGAAAGGCAAGAACACCAAAACCCTGATTTTAGGACAAGAATTGAGATCACCAAAATAAAATTCCACAAAAGGGACACAGAAGACAAAAACACCAGAGGCTGTATCAACAACACAAAAAGTTTGCTCATTGAAAAGATAAACAAGATTGAATGACCCCCTCACCAGAGTGACAAATAAAAAGGGAGAAAAAGCCCCCAAAACACAATCAGAAATGGAAAGGATCAAAGCACAACTGACCCTGAAAAAAATAAAAAAGATCATCAGATATTACTATGCATACCTGTATGGAAACAAATGAAATGCCTTAAATGAAATGGAGGACTTTCTGCCATCACACAACTTCCCAAGAAGACATTGAGACAATAAATATACCAATAACAATCTAGAAAATTGACTTTGTCATAGGAAAACTACCTACATAAAAAAAAAAAACCCTGAACCAGACAGCTTTCTAGCAAGATTCTACAAAAAATAAAAGGAGACGCTGATATCAATCTTATTAAAAGTATTCTAGGCAACTGAGAAAGATTAAACCTCCCCAAATCATTTCATGAAGATAATATTACACTGATATCCAAACCTGGTAAAATCCAACAAAAAAAGAGAACTACAGGCCAATATCCCCAATGAAGATAGATGCAAAAATTCTCAACAAGATTTTAGCAAATTGGGTCCAACAACACATTTCAAAAATCATCCATTATAAACTAATAGGCTTCATCTATGGAATACAGGAGTAGTTCAACATCTGCAAGACCATCAATGTCATTAAATACATTAACAGATGTAAACACAACTACTACATGATTTTATTATTAGATGCAGAAAAACTTTTGATAAAATTCAGCATTCCTTCTTTATAAAAAACCTTCAAACACTTGAGCATAGAAGGAACACATCTCAAAATAGTAAGTGCCATCTACAATAATCCCACAGCCAGTATATTGCTAAACAAACTAAAACTGGAAGCATTTCCCCTGAAAATTGGAAAAAGAGAAGGCTGCCCACTCTCACCCCTCCTGTTCAACGTTGTGTTGGACATTCTAGCTAGAGCAATAAGACAAGAGTAGACAATCAGGAGTATTCAAATAGAAAAACAGGATGTTAAGTTATCCTTCTTTGCTGATGATACTAACCTGTACCTAGAAAATCCATGAGAATCTGTCAAGAACCTCATTGCACTGATAAAGTACTTTGGCAAGGTCTCAGGGTGCAAAATAAATGTGCAAAGACAGTCACATTCTTATGCACCAACAACAGACAGGCTGAGAACCAAAAAAAAAAAAAGCACAATCCTATTCACAATAGTCCAAAAGAAAAAACAACTTGGCATCTTCCAAACCAGAGAAGTGAAAGACCTATACAACAAAAACTACAAAACACTGCTCAACAAAATCCAAGAAGACACAAACAAGTGGAAATATATTCCATGCTCATGTATAGGATGAATCATCATTGTTAAGAAGTTCATCATAAGAAAGGCAATCTACAGATTCAACCCAATACCCATTAACTTACCAACATCACTCACCTCAGAACTGGAAACGACAATATAGAAATTCATATGGAAATATAAATGACCATGACTAGCCACAACAATCCTCAACAATAGAAATAAAGGGGCAGGTATCACACTTTCAGACTTTAAAAGACTTTACTATAAGGCTACAATACTCAAAACAACCTGGTATAAGTACAAGAACAGGTCAATGGAAAAAGATAGAGATTCTAGAAGCATAACCTCAATTTCTCAACAAATTCTTCTTCAACAAAATCTCTATCAACAACCACTGGTAGAAGAGAACCTGTTCAGTAAATGGTGCTGGAAAAACTGACTGAACACAGACAGTAGATTGAAACAGGACCCCTACCTACCACCATACACAAACATCAATTCTAAATGGATCAACGAACGAAAGTAGAACCTCAAATGTTAAGAATCTTAGAAAATGTAGAATACAACCTTACTGAAATTGGAATAGGCAACTAATTTCTTATCAAAACCCCAGGAGTCAATGCCATAAAAGATGATATAGACAAGTAGGACACCATTAAACTGAAAAGCATCTGCAAAGCAAAAGAAAACATCAAGAAAATGTGAGACCACCTGCAGAATGGGAAAAAATATTTGCCAACTGTATATCTGACAAAGGCCTAACATCCAGGATCTACAAGGAACTCAAATGTGCCGAAAGGAAGAAACAAATAGCCCCATTAAAAAGTGGGCACAAGACATGAATAGACACTTCTCAAAGGAAGATATACAGGCAGCAAACAGACACATGAAAAGGTGCTCGGCCTCACTAATCATCAAAGAAATGTAAATATAAATCACATTAATATACCACCTAACACCAGTAAGAATGACCATTATTTTTAAACAAAAAACAACTGGCAATGGATGCTGGCGAGGATGCAGAGAAAAGAAAATGATTCTATGCTGCTGGCGGGAATGGAAACTAGTTCAAACTCTAGGAAAAACAGTGCGATAATTTCTAAAAGAACTGGAAATTGACTTTCTGTATGACCCAGCAATTCCCCTACTAGGAATATACCCAAAGGAATGCAAATCATTCTACCAAAAATATACCTGCACATGCATGTTTATGATAGCACTATTAACAATAGCAAAAACATGGAACCAGCTGTGCTGCCCATTGAAACTGGACTGGATAAAAAAATGTGGTACACATTCACAATGGAATATTAAACATCCATCAAGGACAAATATATTGGTTTTGTAGCATCTTGGATTGATTTAGAGTCTATAATACTCAGTGATGTATCACAGAAACAAATAACTGAGTAGCACATGTTCTCACTCATAAGTGAACCCTGAACATTTACCGTAATACTATAAGAAAGAGATTGGCAGTAGTGAGATACTGCCGGGCAAGGGAGTGGGGACACATAACATCAATAAGCATACCTGATCTTAAGCAGGCAAAGTGGGGAATCAAAGGGAAGCCCTAACTTTACCTGTATGATAATTTCCCATATACCTAATCCTGAATTGTCTCCCACATCTTTAAAATAAAAAATAATTAAAAAATCAATGTGTATATACAAATTCAATATTAAAATGCTAAAATCATATAAAATAAGCTGTATTACAACTTGTAAAATGAGAAAGTATGTGAAAGCAAACCTTTATTTTTAACTGTCCATAGGTGTTACGTTTTAAATCAAAATAAGCAACAAATAAGATGTATTACTTGATAATTTGAAATTTTTCAATGCAAAAAAAATAATAAATGTAACAGATATTGTCAAAATGGAAAAGTAGAGCCAGTTAATTCAAAAAGAAAAAAGAAAGATAGGAGAGAGAGGAGGGGGGAGAGAGAGAGAGAGAGAGAGAAAAGGAAGAAAGGGCAAAGGGAGGAAGGGAGAAAAGAAAGGGAGGAAGTAAGGACAGAAAGAAGAAAGATCTAGAAGTTAATAATTTGAATATTCCTAGAGTACAGAAAAGATGTATATTTAAGGTGACAGATATTCCAATTACACTGTTTTGATTATATGAATTTATTAAATTATCATATACACTAAATGCATATCTAGTGTATATTAATAAATTGACACAATAGTGAACTTTACTAACAGTCAAAGGTAGATTTCATTTTTTTTTTCTTTTGAGTTAGAGACTCCTTTCGTTGCCCAGGCTGGAGTACAGTGGTACGCTCACAGTCACCCCAGTGTTGACCTGCTGGGCTCCAGTGATACCGCCTCAGCCTTCCCAGTTGCTGGAACTATAGGCGCCCGCTACCATGCCTGGCTACTTTTTTGATTTATTGTAGAGACGAGGCCTTACTATGTTGCCCAGACTGGTCTCAAGCCTGCAGGCTCAGGCAATCCTCTCGCCTTGGCCCCCCAAAGTGCTGGGATTACAGACTTGAGCCACGTGCCTGGCATTCCATTTTTTCTTACTATTTAAACAGCATTGATATATTTGTCTAGAGTGAGTAGGATGAAGGACTTGAATATTTTCAATATTTTGGAAGAGTATAAATTGTGGAAAAGTATTTTAAAGTTTCACAGTAGTTTTCACTGTCAACCAGTTGCAGTATTGGTGTTCTTTAACCTTTGAGATATCGCTATTGCTGGAAACTGACTAAGGGAAAAAACCTCAATGATACATGTAAAACTTGTACTCCATTAAGATTCATAGCCACATATATTTATGTGGGCATGCAACATAGTAAAAATAGTGAGTGATGACTGAGATAGTATATCATCATTAAAATATTTTAAATAATAAAGATACAAGGATGATTAATATATTAAATGAAAAAGGATTTGTGAATGTTTTATATTCAGCAACATACACAATATACATCTAATTCAGACAAAAACTCTAGGAAAAAAGAGTAGAAGAAATAATATAAAATATTAACAATTACCTAAGTGATGGAAACTATTTTTTTATTTGTTTTTCATACAATTTACCCTTTTATTTTTCAATTTTTACCATGTCTTGACTTATTACTTAAGATAAAAAATATTTTTTTAAATGAGTAAACTTGGAATGTTTTATCATAAATTACACCAGCAGAAACATAATAATGACTTTCTTTACTGCCATATTTATCACTGTAAAAATGTCAAATTATTTTACATTGTTTAGTAGAGTAAATATGTTTTGATTTCTAGAATTTATAATATGGAAGTCAGTGTGATTCCTGTTTAAATAGTCACAATTCTAAGACAAGGACAGATGTAGTCAAAGTCAGGTTATTTTATTATGGGCATCAGGTTTCTCTCATCAATTCATTGTCTCATGAGTAAGCAAATCCTAGTCTCTTCAGAATTCTGCTGGATAATCTTTTAAGACTCATTAGCTATTTTATTTGTACAATGAAGTTTCTCTACTGAATTATAAACTGCTTAGTTGTAGATATACTTTCTAATGTTCCTTTTCAGTTACTTTCTACCAAAATTAAAATTTTAATAAATATTTAAGTATCATTAAAACTGTTACTCTCCTCAGCATATTTGTGCCTTTGGGTGTCCCCATTGAGACTTAGCTTTTTTTTGCTTACATCTGACCTCATTTAATTTCTTTGGTTTCACACTTTTTAAGAATGTATGGTTTAGGTGTAGTGTACTTTCTATTTCTTCTTGGGAACTGAGATATCAGTTTCAAGTAATTGAGCAAATATCTTCTCTATCATGAGATCCCTTGATATTAGCATATCAATCCCATACATTGATAGTAGATTTTAACATTTCTTACTTATAAATGAAAGTACTTGTATAGAAAAATTCCATACATCTAAAAACATTTTGATTAAATATTGTTTGTTTGTTTGTTTGTTTGTATTTGAGCTAGAGTCTCACTCTGTCACCCAGACTGGAGTGCAGTGTCCGCTTCCAGCCACCGCAGCCTCGACCTGCTGGGCTCCGGCGATCCTTCCACCTCAGCCTTCCAAGTAGCTGGAACTACAGGCGCGCGCTACCACGCTCGGCTGATTTTTTATTTATTGTAGAGATGAGGTCTCGCCAAGTTGCCAAGGCAGGTCTCGAACCTGCGAGCTCAGGCAATCCACTCACCTCAGCCTCCCAAAGCGCGGGATTACAGGCTGAGCCACCGAACCCGGCTTGATTAAATATTTTTACTATTGCTTAAGGTTATGGGAAATATAGAAGAGGTACACAAATATGATGATGTATTTTAACATTTATTTTCCTTTTCCCTTTCTTATAACTATTTCTATTGAGAATCCAAGAATCTTTTGTTGAGATTTACTTATACAGAATGATAGGGGCTTTTAAGAGGACAGGTACTTGGGGTTATAAAGCACTTACCTTATCAGACAATGCATTTTCTATGTTAGGCTAATAGTTTTCTCTAGACTAGGTTTACATGACTAAAGATAGTGGTTGCAGGCATTTCCCCAGAGGAATTATTTTGTATACTACTAGTTGTCACTAACATGAGGCACATTCAAATACTGATTCTGATATTTATCTGTGGAAGGATCTCTCCTGGGAAAGTAAGGAATGATCCCCGACTTAATAACATGAAACCTATCCTGAACAACTTTTAATCTATTTTAGAAGTAAACTGAAAGTTTCTAAGCAAGATGTCTTCAGAGGACTCTTTTATCACTGAAATCTATAATTTTAGCAGTAATATTATTTATTATACTGGAGTTAAATTTATTTTTTCTTATTTTATCTTAACAATATATTTATATATGTTTTCTATACTTTTTCTGTATTTGAATACCTTAAATAATTTTTCTAGAACAATTTTATGTGAATCAAGTTGATAGAAACTTAATTAAGGAATTATTTTTTATTGTTTATGTTCTAAACAAACCAGGGCAATTGTGGCTGTCAATCATTTGTTTTGGTTTTCTGTCTTTGCTGCAAATGTGCTTTGCTATCTTGCTGCTATGGGTGGAAATGGATTTTCTTCAGTGTGGTACTTGAATATTTCAGTAGGTCAATGTTCAAGCCTGAAGGTGTGAAGTCACAGCCATGCAGGGAGAAGCTGTTTTTAGGGCATTAGAAGACACGTTGTCAAGAACATCAGCGGAAGCAGACTGTGTTGCAGCTGTTCTCCTACATTATATAAGAGAATACCCATATTTTAACTCTTGGCTGTCACAAGCAATTAACAAGAAATGAAGAAAATAACTTCAAAAATTCATAAATAACCAGGAACTTTCACAGATACTGAAATAGGCAATTAGATACTTGAAGTTTTTCTGTCAAAATGTTCAAAACTTAATTTCACTTCAGGCAATTTTTTAGACAATTTTTCGTTGTTGTTTATTATTTTTCTGATGCATTATAACAGCTATGGGATATACTAGGTAACTTAATTTATTAAAAACGATATATTTGTTTTATTCAAATATTGGACAATTCAAAGAGGTGTTTGGCATATTCAATTTCTCCGTTAATAAATAACTAAAATAAGAAAGTAGTTGTGTGAAAAAAGATAATGGATTCTGCAAAGTGTACTGTTCACTAATTTTTACATTTGCTAACAATGAAGGATGATAGTGAAGTTCTTGTGGAAATCAGAAGTTGATCTTCATAGCCAGCTGTGAAATCTGTAAACATTGTTTGTTGAAAATGAGATAAAAGCATTTTAGTTAATGCATTAAATTTAATCTAGTGTCTATTTTGCTAAGTAAGCAACAAGTCTTTCTAAGAATAGAATGGTTCAGATGGTACTCAAATATACTAAAAAAAAGACAACAGTATACTGAAATTCATGTTATCTATAATTTCAATTTTTCAAAAATTAAAAAACATAACTAAATGTCATATAATAATCTACAGATTTTGAATTTCATTTTTAAATTTTATTTTGGGTTGACGGCTTATGGTATCTGCAGCTCAATATGGTTAATGAATTTTCTCTTATCTGAGGGTTTTAAATATAACTATAGATAGTCCTTTATTCTTAAAGACTACAAAAAGAAAATTTAAATTTTTCTCTCATTTTGTAACATTTTTGCTTAGTATGCAATTTTTATATTCATAATTAAATATTTTAAAACATGTAATTTCTCTTCTTGATGCCTTGGCAGAGATCATAAATACTAGTGAAAATCTGTATAACCTGTACGTATTAAAAGGTATGGTTAATTTTAAATAAAGGAACAGATTGTTATGCTAGCTATTTATTATATTCAAGTAGCTTTGGAATAGTATGGTAGTTGGAACTTACTAAATTTTACAATTGAAAAATTTAGGAAAAGTGAAAAACTGAAGTGTTGATAGTGGAATAAATTCATATAGATTTACGAGATGTTGTGGTATAATTTAGCCTTACTGTGAATGAATTAAGCAAATAAAAAATATTGTATGTGTCTAATTGAATAAAGTAGCAAAATAATTTTTAAAGATCAATTGCCAGCAAACTGTGGAGTAGTGTTTCAGTCAAGGTAGGGAATATATATTTTATCTAAGAATTGGGTATCATACTTTAAAATGATTAATTTGATGGTTAGTATGTAAAGTTTGAAAGGAAATTTTGTTGACATGTATCTCAATCGTCCACACATTTACTACTGACACACAGTAAAGGGGTTACTAAGACGTAAACATGCTTACTAATAGATATTTCATATATAAAGTTAGGTATCTATAAATATTTAATTTTGAATTTATATTAAATCTCTTTTAACTATTCTTAATAGCCAAAAATAGAAATGCATGGTAGCTTTTGGTTTAAAGAATCAATACAAATAAAAAATTTGAACAACGATTTTGAAAATTAAATTTTGGAAAATAATAGACAAAATTAATTTTGAGATTGCTAATTTTTGATTAGTAATAGACTGATAAAAATGGCATACAGTTCAAGATTAAATTTTTCCTGGATTCAATGATGTATGTGTTTGCAAATATGTCTATGTGCTGTTTTTTTCCCTACGTATACTTCTCTGATGGTTCATCTATTATTTCTTAAAATAGTCCTTACAACTAAAACAGATCAGTATTAGAGAGTTTCTATATAAGAAAGTATATTTGTCAATTCTTTTTTAAAAATAAAGTCTTACTTTTTGAGTTGAAATAAATGTGATGTCTCCTACTATGGCACAGTAGTTTAATGCTACTGTGAGCAAGTAATCAATAAATACTGAGTCCTATTGTTTTACTGTAAAGTAGATATTCCTGTACCTTCCTATGTTAAAAATTTCTTGCTCCTTACAATGTTTTCTCAATTTCAAAAGTGGTGCTATAGTATTGACTAAGTTTAAAATCCTCCGTAAAGGAACATTTGCATCATGTCCTACAGATTGCTGTTATTAGCACCATAATGCTTTCCTGCAGAAACTGTTTTAAGCAACATGATACCTTGTTTTAGAAATTGCCATTATGTGCTCTGAAAGGAATAGAAATCCAGTCATTTAGTATATTAATATGTAAACATCTTTCTTGACGCAGGGTATTGATATATAAAGTCAAGTCTTAAGCATTTCAAAACAAAAAAAAAATCATATTTACATTTAAATAGGGGTTTTATTAGTGAAAATTTAAAAATATAACATTTAATAAAGATTATTTGAAAACATGAAGAATTCACCCACACAACATGTATAAAAATGAAGCTTATGTGAGCTGAAGATTTAGGGACTGATTTTTTCCTCTTTTTTTTTTCTGAATTGGAGTCTCACTCTGTCGCCCAGACTGGAGTGCAGTGGCCGCTCCCGGGCACTGCAGCCTCGACCTGCTGGGCTCCGGCGATCCTTCCACCTCAGCCTCCCGAGTAACCGGAATTGCAGGCATGCGCTACCATGCCTGGCTGATTTTTTGATTTATTGTAGAGATGAGGTCTCGCCACGTTGCCCAGGCGGGTCTCGAACCCGCGGGCTCAGGCAATCCACTCACCTCGGCCTCCCAAAGAGCGGGATTACAGGCTGAGCCACGGAGCCCGACTGATTTTTTTCTCTTACGGAAACCAACCTTTCTTTCTCTGTCTCTCTTTTCAATATATGTGTTATGTCTCACTTGGGCTTTTGTCCAATGCATCATTTCAGTTATTTATACTTTAAATACATTTTCCCACACCACAATTTTCTTTTTACTCATAGTTTCTTGTAACTTAGAGTGTCCAGGAGAGCTCATAATTACAGGTCTATGCCAACTTTTGATCCTCACTGCATTTTTATTACTCTTCACTTCTGCTTCTGATATTAAAAGTATCCTTAACCTGATAATTTATTTTTGTGAAATTTAATAAAGATGTAAAAATTGAATTGGCCCGGCTCATTTTCTTTTTTTTAGCTGAAGATATTGGTCCACATATAGATGCCATTCATAATTTAGGTGTCCTATGCTAATTAGTTATTGAAATTGAGAGGGGCATTACATAATATCAAATATAGGAACTTATAGTTTGGGAGAAATAACTTTACCTTGTCATAATGCTAACTACTGTAATTAACATTTTTTTAAGTAACAGTAAACCCTATATAAATTATTAAATAAAATTGATCACAAAGTCAAACTTTGGCAAGAGATATGACAATATCAACTCTTACTAACCTTTTGAGGTTTAGCCTACATGTAGATGCATACATGCAATACATAAGATACTGTTTTTATCTGTGTATACAAATGGCTGGTGAATTTTTGAGAGTTTCTGTGGGGAGGAAAAAAAACAAGCAGTGAGTATCATACAAGTGCAATTTTCACAAACTGCTCTTTGCCTTCTAGCACCTGATAAATGTGCCTAGAACACAACTAACACCTTTCTTCAGGTACTTCCATTTATTCTTCAGACCTTGGTTTATATTTGACTTCACTTAGGAAGTTCTCCTGAAACTTCTAATATTATGTTATCATAAATTTATATGAGATGTTACATTAGGAGACTGAAACCTGTATTGAAGCTGCCAAAGTCTAGAGATTCGAAAACTCTCCGTATCAAAGATAGCATACATAGCAAAGAAATAGAAATAATGGCTGTTTACCTTCTTTATTCAAAAGAAAGAAGGGTCATCCATGCATCTGCAGTATGTCCTAGAGAAAAATTACAGGAAGATAAATGTCTTCTCACTTTTCTTAACATTTTCATTATGTGGTTTCTGTGTAAGAGAAGAAATTGTCCTTATTCTCAAAAAAGTACCTCTCTGTCAATTGCTTTAACAAAAATGATTCAAATATTCATACATAAACATATATTTCAAGAAGCGAATTTGATCATGTACAAATTAATTATTTGTGAAGAGAATTTTAAGTCTCTACTTCATTGACATTATAATTCAATAATAAAAACATTCAGCATCTTATATAATATACAATGCAAATTTTTCTTTCTTAAAACAAAAAAGTAAGCAAATCATAAAATAGAAATATTAAAGTTATTAAATATTAAATAATTAAAGCATAAATATTAAATAATAAAAGAAAGGCACTCTTTATTCTGTTTTAATGTTTAATGGGTTGAATTGAATGATTTGTTAGTAAAGCAAGTAGATGTAAGACTGAGGGAATAGTCAGTCTGGAAAATTTAAACTGCTGTTGACAGTTATCATCTTATCATTTAGGATGTAGCTTAAAATAAGTATGTATCAGAGGAGTTAATATGGTTTATAAAAAAGAACATCTCCCTTTCAATGATACCAATACTTGTTGATTCAAGTATGAAGTAATAGATATATTATTCAGTACTGAGACGTATAAGTTATGTACCTTTTCCACAAGAATGTTCCAGTAAATAAGGATTATGGGGAAGAGAAAAACTGGGGAAGGATATATTGCTATTTTGAAAAAATGTGGGAAATGCTTAATTGTAGCTTCATCAATAGAAGAAAAAAGAGCAAAATACTCATTACAAGTACTGAGCCATGCAGGATTAAGGGACCAAATACTGGAGAAAAAAAAACTTTATCATAATGCACAAACATGATGATGTAATTGGTTTCCAAAGTATTTGCTGAGTCCTAAGCTGTCATTCATGTTATTTGAATCAGAAACACAATATAGAAAGTAACTGCTAACATGCCAAAAGTAAGTTAAAATTTTAGCAGTCTCACAGTCAGGCAAGACAAGCCAGGATTAAGGGCATACTCAGGACACTAGTAAATACGCAAAGTTTCAGATGCTGCCTTCAAAGTTCTATGTTCACAGAATTAGGGCAAACTAGAAATGGCATGACCTTTCCAGATTCTAAAGGCCAACCTTGACTGTATCAAACTAATATGCTTGCTGTAATTGACAGATAGAAAAATTAAAGGAGAAAAATAATATATTCCAACTCTACAATTTTTCATTCTGTAAACTAACACTGAATCATTAAAGTCAGGCTAGAAGACAAAATAACCCGACTGAAACTTAATAGGAGAAGAAAAAGCAATAGGGAGATAACTAGAGGCATCTATATTTTGTAGTTTTAAAACACACTTTAAAATAACTATTATTAAAATATTGAATAAAATCAGTGGAAAGGTAGCAACTTGACCAGAAAAGTAGAATGAAGTGAAAATTCTACAACTAAAAAAATATGGTAATTAAAATTAATAAGTTAGCATTCAAATTAAAAAATATATTAGAAATGGAAGAAGAGAGGATAAGTAAAATGGACCATGGGCAGTTGAAAATATCCAGTTTAAGAAAATATAGAAAAATGCAGAGTAGACAAGTGACTATATCATAACTTTCTGAAGAGACATATGGATTGTACGTAACAGTGTGTACCAGAGTAACAGAATTAATAAAATTCGAACAATATTTTCAAAGGAAAAATAAGATAAGCAGTAATTGGGAAATCAATTAAAAATGTCATTGGTATAGCTGCTACAGAAATTAAAAAAGACTAAGTAATGTATTATTTCAAAAGTCAATATATTTTTAAGAATGTAGTTTTAATGACATTTGTGTGAAAAACAGAATGAATAAAACTTTATAGAAGAAGAAGAATGTGTGAATAATGTTATATGCATTAAGAAATTAAACAAAATTAAAAAAAAACTTTTACAAAAAGAATTCTAGTCTTAGATGGTTTCACTTGTAATTTCTTCAAACATACAGAACAAAATAATAACTTTACATGAACTCATTCATATTATAGAAAAAATAGCTATTTCACACAGCAATGTATAAAAATAATATAGCATTCTTGCATAAATTTGCTGAGAACATTTCAAAAATAGGAAAAATATAATCTAATCTCTCACATGGAAAATACATGCAAACAACAAAAACAAAAATTTATTATTCAAATTTATTTTATTAGTTAGTTACATTAAATATTATATATACTTTTTTTCATAGTTAGATATATGTGAGAATTTACTGCATAAGTAAATTGTGTGCAGGTGAAGTTTGACTTTCTAGTGAGCCCTTTATCCTCCTGGTAGTGGACATTATACCCAGTGGGTGGTTGTGCTCCCCTTATCTCCCCTTCAAATATTATTACATATTGAAAAAAATGTATTATAAGCTAAGTTTACTGCAGAATAAAGTCATATTTTTGATAAGATGATATAGGAGAATGTTGTTATGCTATTGGGGGGGTCAGAGTAGTTTCTTTTAATCAAGAACTCAAACAACACAAACAAAGTCAGAGATTTATAAAATGAGTTTAATTATTTTATGGTCTTTAACTTATTAAAATATACTATGAAAATAATAAAAGGACAAATCACAAAGTGGGAGAATATATTTGCAGTGCATCTATCTGACAAAGGATGCTTATGCTGTCCATAATACATAAAATACACTTAAGTTTATTTATAAAGACAGGCAATCCATTTAAAAATTGGCAAAACGTAAAAGGTGTAATATAAAAGAGAATATCCTAATTATTAATAAGCACATAGAAAGATGTTCAAATAATAAATCATGAGAATGAATATTAAATCTAGTGTCATATTGCTGCACCTCAACATGAGATTAAGAACAAAGTTATTATTAGTAGTATTAGTGAAAGCAAGGTGTAACAGGAGCTCTCACACTAAATTATACAAGGCTGTTTATGATACAAATGTCTTTGAAAAGATAGTCTGAAACAATGAAAAGCTTTTATGGCTTTTGCTCTTGTTCGCAAGAGACTTGTGGAAAGCTGTCTTCCAGCAATCCATTAGCTGGAATGAGTCTAATCTAATAGTTTTTCCATTTTGAAAATGTTATCTGGAATCTGTGAAAGGCCATCCGTGCATATAACCATGGAAGGAGTGAAAGGAAAGTGGTAATTGGTGACACAAGAGAGAAGGTTTCTGAGATATGCTATTCTTCCTTTTCATGAAGCATAAATATTCAAACCTCACAGGGTACTGTGTTGGGAGTAAACGAGAAAACTGATGCTGGTAGTTTTATAGGGATTGTGTTGAATCTGTAGATTGCTTTGGGCAGTATGGACACTATAATATAATGTAATATAATATATTAATAATGATATAATAATTAATAACATAATAATGACAATAAGAATAATGACAATAGTCGTTATTCCAGTCTACAAAAAAACAATACTTAAATTCATATAGAAACAAAAACAGCTCAAATAAGAAAAGCAATCCTCGTCAAAAAGAACAAAATGGGAGGCATCACATTATCAGACTTCAATCTTTACTACAAGGTTACAGTAACCAAAACAGTATGGTACAAAAATAGACGCATAGACTAATAAAACGGAATAGAGAACCCATATATAAATCTGTTAACCTACAACCAACTGATCTTTGACAAAGCTGACAAAATAAACATGGAGGAAAGAACATCTTAATTAATACATGGTGCTGGGAAAACTAACTATATACATAAGAATTAAGCTAAACTAATTCCTCTCACAATACACAAACATTAACTGAGGAGGGATTAAATACATAAATTGAAAGAAACACTTTTTTGGATATCTGCTTAGGCAACAAATTTATGTCCAAGTTCTCAAAAGCAAACGCAGCAAAAACAACAATTGAGAAGTGGGACCTAATTAAACTAAAGAGCATCTGTATAGCAAAAGAAACCGTTAACAGAATAAATAAAGAATCCACAGAATGGGATAAAATATTTTCAAACTATACATCTATCAGATGACTAATATTCAGAACCTATAAGAAACTCAAACAAATCAACAGGCAGAAAGCAACACCATTAAAAAGTAGGAAAAAGGTTGCAGCTCCATTCACAATAGCAAAAACATGGAACCAACCATGCTGCCCATTGAAGCTGAACTGATTTTAAAAATTGTGATACATATACACAATGGAATTATGCAGCCATAAAGAAGGACAAACATATGGACTTTGCAGCAGCTTGGCTGGATTTAGAGTCTATCATACTCAGTGATCTATCACAGAAACAAAGGACAGAGTATCCTAGGTTTTCACTCATCAGAGGACCTCGAGCAATTATCCTCAGAAAGGGATTAGCAGTAGGGGGAACCTGCCAGGGGAGGGGATGGAATTGGCAATTGAGGGAGATTGCAGAGGAAGAAGGGGCACACCTCATCAACAAGAGTACCTGCATAATCAACATTTGTATACCTAACCCTGAATTGTATTCCACATCTTTAAAATAAAAATAGAAATAACAAGTAGGAAAATGATATGAATGAGCAGTTCTAAAAGAAGACATACAAGCAGCCAACAAACATTTTTAAAAATGCTCAACAACACTAATCATCAAAGAATTGCAAATCCAAACCACATTGAGATTTCACCTCACACCAGTCAGAGTGGCTATTATTATAAGTAAAATCAAAACAAAATAGCGGATGTTCGAGAGGTTGCAGAGAAAAGTGTACATTGATACACTCTTAGTGGAGATGTAAGCTAGTTCAACCCCTGTGGAAAACATTTAAAGATTTTTAAATGACGAAAAATAGTTTTATCATTTGCCCCAACAATCTCACTACTGGGTATATATTCAAAAACATAAATCATTTAAAAAGAAACAAACAAGCAAACAAAAAAATCACCTGTCCTTGTGTGTTTATCACAGCACTATTCACAATAGCAAAATCATGGAACCTAACAAGCTGCTCATCAATGGTGAATGGATTTAAAAGATGGTACAAATATGCCATGGAATACTATCTAATGAGAACAAAATAATGCAAACAGAAAACCAAATACCACATGTTCTCACTTATAAATGAGAGCTAAACACTGGGTACACACAGTCATGGGGACACTAGACACTGGGGACTCTGCCCAGATTCCCCTCCAGATACGACTTGCTTTATGACTGGAAAGAAAACTAGCACTCAGACTTCATCTTCAATCCCTTCGTGCTCTAATTCAGCTGCATATACCACCTCATCTGAAGTAATTTATTGAACAGGTTGGAGCTATAAATACCTGGTCTCCTCAGCTCAGTATAGACAGCTATTTGTTTTAGAGGCCCCTAACAATTTGGCAAAGGCTTTGTGAATCATATATAATTGATTAACAATCCCTGCATCTTTTCCTTTATTGAACATTTATTCATACATAATGAAAAACTGGTTCCTCAAACTCCATTCCAATTTTTGTTTCTAGGGCACTGCAAGAGTTGATGCCAGAAGAAGCCCAAGAAAATAAAGTATAAGACAATCCAGTTGGAAATGGTGAACTCCATTATTGGCAGAAGGTAAAAACCAGACAGCCTCTGGCCAGTTAACTTTTAAAATATTTCCCTGGGGGGGGTGTCTATCAGAGTGTTATGATACAAGGGAATATAATATACCATATAGCAAATGTTTGAGATACAGGGAATAAATATTAATTATGTGAAAAACAAGATAACTTTACTAAGTACCATTAATGCACTACAGCAAAATAATTAGCAGTTAACAGACAATTAAAACACAGGTATAGATAGATACTAGAGAGAATCCTTGGTTCCACACAAAGAAGTTTCTGTCTTCTGCAACTTGATAGTGGGGCCTTGGAACAAACCCAAGACTAAGGTGAATAATAAATTCAGTTCTTAAGAATAACTGATGGAGCCGGGCTCGGTGGCTCAGCCTGTAATCCCGCGTCTTTGGGAGGCTGAGGTGAGTGGATTGCCTGAGCCTGCGGGTTCGAGACCCGCCTGGGCAAGCGAGACCTCATCTCTACAATAAATCAAAAAAAAATTAGCTGGGCGTGGTAGCACGTGCCTGTAGTTCCAGCTACTTGGAAGGCTGAGGCGGAAGGATCGCCGGAGCCCAGCAGGTCGAGGCTGCGGTGGCCGGGAGCGGCCACTGCACTCCAGTCTGGGCGACAGAGTTAGAATTCAACTCAAAAAAAA